>PVHY01014115.1:0-39373 GCA_004024945.1 Uropsilus gracilis
ACTCATACAACTCAACAACAACAACAAAAAAAAAACAAGAAGCCCAGTCAGAAAATGGGGAGAAGAACTAAAAGGACACCTCTCCAAAGAGGACATACAAATGACCATCAGGCACATGAAAAAATGCTCAACATCACTAGCAATCAGGGAAATGCAAATCAAAACCACAATGAGATATCACCTTATACCAGTAAGAATGACCCACATCAAAAAAAAACCAGGCAACAACAAGTGCTGGCGTGGATGTGGAGCGAAAGGAACACCCTTACACTGCTGGTGGTAATGCAAACTGTCCAGCCACTATGGAAAGCAGTGTGGAGGACTCTCAAACTAATGTAAATGGAACTGTCATTGCACCCAGCAATTGCTCTTCGGGGAATCTACCCAAAGGAGACCCAATGTGGGTACAAAGAGACACAATGGAATATTACTCATCAATTAAAAATGGCAAGTTATATGAATATATGATAACATGGATGTACCTAGAAGAAATCATACTAGCAGAAACAAGTCAAAAAATAAGAGACAGACATCAAATGGTTTCACTATTATATAGGACATGAGAAAGATAAACAAAAAGCCATGAAGAAAAGTCAAAACAAGTTAACAACCAAATTGAAGTACACAACTTGGTGGGGGGGATCAGAGTGGGAATAGTCATGTAGAATGGGGGGGGTGAACCCTGGGAATTACAAAGATGTGAAATATATGTATACATAAATTATTGTTTATTAAAAAAGCAAATAAAATTATCTCTTAAAAATTAACTATGGTTGAGTGGCTTCTGAAATGGATTCAAATAAAAATTCATAAGACTATAAGATGAACATTGTAGATGATTGTGTTAGTTCTACCTGCTTCCTGTGATACTGGTCAGAACAGTGAGAGATCTTACACATGGTCAAATGTCCCTACTTTCTAGAAGTGATGATAAACCTAAGAATTGACACAGAAATGAATAACTGGTCCTTGCTGAGGAAGACTGGGCTCAAAGAATGGAAACATGATCTCCATTAATAGTTAGGAGTCATTTCTCACTCAAGAATAACTGGATGCTGATGAAGTGTTTAGTTTATTGATTCTATAAATTTAAAAGGTGTTGCTTTACAGGATTTCATTTACATATACATAGGTTATTGTGGAAAGAGTTTAATAACGTTAGAAATACTCTTGTATTTGGAAATACTAGGAAGATCCTACCAAAAGACCTCAAGTTGAATAAGCAAAAAATAACTATTAGAGTGCTCAATAAGAAACAGGTTGTCAGCAACAGAGATTTGAGGGGTGCTCACTAAAAGACATATGACACAGACATACCAAATGCTCTCAAAAAAACTAAAAAAAATCTATTAAAACTATTAAAATATAAATAAAAATTATGTAAAAGCATTTAAATATTTTCTCAATCATTTCAATTGATTGAAATTGAATTAGCTGCACAAGTATAAACCAAGTACAAGTAGAATTGTAGGGAGAATATTTCATCTCTAAGAAGTACAAGTAGATATATGGGAATATTTCATTTCTAAGAAATATCCTGTGGAACTTAGTCAATGTTTTGCATGTAATCTTATATATCTGTATCTATATAGTCATATAACCTATACAAGAAGAATGAAAAGATGCAGAATAATATCAATTTAAACATCTGTTTGGTTTTCTATAAGTTATTTCCAGGTACTGCAATCAAGATACAGTTTCCTTGGACAAGAACTTATTATTACACCTCATACAATTTATTTTATAGACTATCTCCTGTACAGGGTATTATTGAACAAATTTAAGCAAGTTATTTACATAGTGATAATTTTTCCTAATTCTTCCTTTGTTACTAAACATTGTCTACTGTCATTTTTGCTATATTTTAGAATATATTTAGAATCATTTAGAATATATTTTGCAATATATTCTATTCATTTCTTTCAACCATGATATTGAGAATGACAATGATTTTAATGATTTGTATTAAAAATTGGTGTATAAGCATGAGTGCTTGTGTGTATTCTCATCTGGTATTATCTTATTATTGATGCTGTCTTGTTCAAGTTGCTATGATGCAAAATGGCTTTAGTTAGACCAAAACTATGATCTGACTTGCTATATTTACTCGACCTGCTGAGACATGCTCTCACCCTCTATTTCTTACTGAGAAAAAAAAGGCAATACTGTATCATTCAAGGTTTTATACACATGAGAAATAATTCTTGCTAGGGTCCATCTTATATATTGATACCTATTGATATTGATATCTTATATATTGATACCTATTGTAGTTTCTAGTGGTAATAACAGAATAACATCTTTTAAAAATGATTCATTTAACTCTATTCACAAACTAAAGTCAACTTTGGGTTTCTGTACTGTAGTAATAAATTGTCACTGTTTTTTATTTCCTGGTCTCTTATTCTCTCCTAATAGTTAGTGAACTATCTGTTCCTTCCATTTGGTTTCTTAGTGAAAATATAAAAAATATCATTATCTCTTGCTTGTATTTACATTTAAAGGTTTTTTCCCATTAGAACATGCATAATTATCTTACAATCCTAAATTTCTACATGCTATAGTTTGTGATACAGCAATTACATTTCAACATTATTCTGTTATTAAATAGCTTAATAATTAAGCAATGTCAAGTTGGGGCATGCCTGTACAACTTTTGTTTATTTGTTTAGAATTGTGTTTCATATTTCCACATTAGAGGTAATGTTTCTTGAAACATACATTTCTTGCCTTGTGAAAAGAGAAATCCTCTTCCTGTATTTGGTATATTTATGAGAAATAGATGCTGGATTTTTATCAGATTATTTCTTGACAAATGAAAACATTTTGTATATTTTAAAACTGTTCTCTCATGATGTATTTTGTTAGTAATTTTTCTTCAGTGATATCAACTCATCATTCTAGGGTCAGGTCCTGTAGGTTCCAATAAAGAAGCATCTTCATATATTATATCCTATTTGCTAATATTATTGAGGATGTTTTCATTCATTTGCTTATTCAACCAGGTAATTAGCAAGCAAGTGCTTACTAAAAAGAATTGTGCTGAGTTTTTTAGAGGTTGAAAGATTAATTAAAAAAAAAAAAGACCTATTATCAGGAAACTCAGTCTAGAGAATGGGACAAATACGAACACAACCACAATACTAGACATTCTTCTTTATGCACCCAAAAATTATTTTCTATCCATGGTCAAACAGTAATTATTCTCCTTTAGTGTGCTAAACACTGGGCTCCTCATATAGGATAACCTGATAAAAACAACAGCATGGTGCTGCCTTTAGGAAATGGCTAGTCACCCAGTAATTACACCACCACACTATTCAAATCATTCACTTCATCCTCGAACCCAGGTACTGTTTGAAGTGCTGAGATTATAACAAATAACATAGCAGTCTAATAGTCTTTTAATTCTAATTTTAATTCTAATAGTCTTATAACATATAAGTGAATATGACATTACCCCTGTACTGAACTCAGAATGGCACACAGAGAAGGAAGTTTGATCTCTCTAGGAAGGCTTGCCTGGAAAAGAGACAAAACTGGTATCTCAAGAAAATTTCTGCACTTGTTCAATGGTTCCAACATAATATACACATACGCATGCAACACACACACAAACACAGAAACTCACAACTACTGAAAATCCCCTGTGCAGTCTTTCTAAGGCTGGAATCCTAGAGCAGTTTCTGTCATAAAAGAGGTCATATGGAAAAGTGAAGAGAGCTTCTTTGTATCTCATACAAGAAGCCAGAAACTAAACAGTTGTACCTAAAATCTAAGGTTTTCTGTAATTGCTCAGATTGTGATTCTTTCCCTTTGCCATTTTTCCTTCCTATTAGCTGATGAATTTTAGTAAAGAAAAAACATAGCAGAAAATAAGACAGAATGCGTGGTATATGTTTATGGTAAATGTGTTTATGTGTTTGTTGTAGGGGAGGACATTTGGAAATGTAGATATGTGCCATGTGGGTAAAAGTATATGAGAACTTGTGTCTGTCTGTGTGTGTGTGTGTGTGTGTGTGTGTGTGTGTGTGTGTTTGGAATGGCCACTGGACTACTTCATTGAATTTTGAGTCAGCAAAAGGCAGCAAAAATCCTAATTGTATTTTAGTATATAATTAGTATATAGAGTTTTTCTATAGTTTTACCTACAGAATAGGTGTTAAAATTAGGGTAATATGCTGCCAAAGTGAAAAGACATGAATTGGAGGAAACAGATTTGCCCTGGAGTTGTGAAAAAGTTTCTATGAACTACTAATTTAGGGACTAAACCATTAAATACATAGACAGATGACCTGTCTTTTGACTTATGTTTTAAGAACATATATATTCTGACCAATTAAAGAAAAAACATATACATGTACATGCACATAATCACACAAGTTCTCTCAAATTCATCTTTACAATGGGAAAATCATACCAAAATTCCACATTCAAGGTTTTGAAGAGCAGAACAAATGCTAAAGGTTAGAGGTTTACCTAGAATGTAGAAGAGATAAATAAATAAAAATACGGAAAAAAAGGTTGATATGAATGAGAGAAAATGGGGAACTAACATCTGATTATTGGTTATTAATTTTATAATTGAAATATATTTTATAAATAATTTTATGTAAATTTAAGACATACAGCATGTTAATTTGATACATTATAAATCTGTAAAATAGTGTAATATGATTGCCATGGTAGTGGTAATTAGTACCTATATGATATTTCACAATTATCTATTTTCAGTGGTCAGTATTTTAACTTTTGGTCTTAGTACATTTGATGATTACAATTCAATAATGTTATCCATATGTGCTATGCTGTACATTTGATTTTAAGGTTTCTTTAATACTAATTATACTTTTTTAATTCTTAAAAGGCTACCCCCAAAATTCAAGAAGTTATAAGAAATTTTTTTTCAGAATGAACAGCATTTAATTAAGAACAAAACCAGAATACATTTTTAAAAATTGGGAATTCCTTTGACCTCTAAATATGCCCATGTCAGAAGCTGATCATTCATATATTTATCGGAGATCATAATAATACTGCTGAAAAACAATAGATTGCATACAAAAAGCTTCTTTTTCAAATCACAAGTTTCCCAAATATTTGGTCACTAATTAGTCCTATTCTTCAGAGGTCTGAAAATTTGCTTTGAACTGTCCCCATGGAAGAATGAAGAAATTGCCCGTAGGTGGATCCTAGTAACTTATAAATAAATAAAAGGTGGAGTTGGCAACTTCCTGGGAAACTACAACAACTGCAGGGTAAAACCTTACCTCCCATGGATGGAAAATTTATTTAGATAGTATTTGAGAATTTACATATGCCACAGTAGGCTAGTAAGCATTAAAATGTAAAAATTTCACTCTCCTCCTTCCACTTGCCCTACTACCTAACCAGATTCCAGGCATTGCATCATTGTCATTGTTATATTGCTAAATGGAAGCTCCTACCATAATCAACACAGACAACTGCACTTGTCCTCATACATAGTAATTTTTCCATTCAAAACTGTAGACTTTCTCTGGCTACATTTAGAGTCTCTAAACTAACCAATTAGTTGGCTACTTTGAAGGTTACAAAAGCATGCAAAAGAATTTAATAACATTTCCCTTTTTTAAAGAAAGATCTCAAGGAAATAGTAAGTTTTATTTTGCCTTGTATGTTTGATTTGTTCTCAGATATTACACAATAGAAAACCATTAGGAGAAAGCAGAAGACATAGAGATCTATTGAGAGTGTTCTTCCTAATGTTCATCGTGACAGTTAATGGAGAGATCAAAATGCTTGTAGAACTGAACATAGAAGCTGAGTTTTACTGTGTTTTTTTTTTTCTTTTTTTTTTTATTTTGTCCAGATACAAAGTCTTGATTCTTAACATCTTTCCTATCTGACTCCTTCCAGTGGTCTTTGTTTCCTTGTCTCCTGGAGCAGGGGGAGAGTCCCACTTTGATCATTTGAGGCACTCACCTCTGCTTGATTTCCATCTTTTCCTGCTTGTCCTTCCCTACATGGTTGAGCTAGAATATAATGCAGTCCACCACTTAGAGGGAGGTTGCTGTTATTCTGAGTCTGAGCTCCAAGTTGAATCAGGAAGGTCAGAGATGTGCTTCATCCCAGCATTCTCCTTTGATGGAGGAGCTGGCAGCAGTTTTTTAGATTGTTCAGGTTTAGAAGGCTTAGAAGCTGGAGAGTGATACAGCAAGTCAAGTCAGAACAATAAAGACAAATAACAAATATTCATAAAAGAGATAACATCATAAAAACACTTTCAAAATCTACTGAGCATCAACAAACATCCAGAGGGCTCAGAGGTTGAAAGGAAAGGGGAATGGGGGTGTAAGGGGACACAAAAGATGGCAATGTGGAAAAAAGTGACAATTTCTCTACAGTTTCCATTTTTTGTTTCTTACTGATAGAATGCTTGTCTATAATAATGTCATTTTCAGTCACAAATTTTACTCTGTAATTAGTCTCAATAAGCCTAGACTGGATATAGTTGGATCTTCGCAAAAGTTTTCACTTTATATTCTCTTGCAGCAGATAGATAAATGCCTGGTATTCAAGACATTCAAGAAATATCAGCTGAGAAAGTAAAGGAATGATAGTACCCATCTAAAATAAAGTTTTAAAATTAAAAATTCTTAGAAAATGAGCAAAAATATAGTCATCTAAAATATTTCTAAGAATTGAAAAAAATAAAGAAGGTGGAGACTGACAGTCTTTTTTGACTAGAGACTTCTAGAGACTTCTCACTCTCTCTCCTTTTCTGCCAGATGTGACTGAGGTCCCAGGGGGTGATGACTCACTTCCTGTCCTCGGCTGTTCTCATTCATTTTTCTGAGTTTCTTTACTTTGCCAGCTTGAGAGTCTCTCCTGAGGCCATTGTTCTAGTTTGGTTAATCCAGCTGACACCACAGTTTCTCCTTCTCTTTCTGTAGCCATCTTTCTCTACCAGCTATATGAACAGACATTACCTATCCAAAGACATAGGCTACTGTGTTGGATAGGAGGTACAAGGAGAGGAATCACTTTCCTTAAGAGTACTCTCAGTCAAGCATGTGGTGAGTGCCTGTGATCCCAGCTATCTGGGAGGCTAAGTCTAGGGATCACTTTAGTCCATGGGTTTGGGTTCAGGTCTACCCTGGGCAACATAGCAATACTCAGTTTCTAAAAAAAAATAAATAAATAAAAGAAGAAAGTCTGAGACTTTGGAATCAGCTTCAGTCTTTGATTCAGTCTTTGAGTGTTTGAAGGGAGGGAGGATTGGGCCTCTATCATCACCCCTATAGTAATAATCTCTAGAGCTCCACTACATAATAATATCTGGAGCTCCACAGTCAATTATGTTATTCATCATATCAGTTTCATCATGGTCCTCTCTCTTACTTATGAGACCTGACACTAAATGATCTTCTGTCATGGCCTGTCCTGTATCCATTGCTATGGTCCTCATAGTGAACCCAAAGTCCATAGCAATATTACATCCCAGTGTCAGCCACCAGTCTACCTATAGCAATACGTGCCTTAGTATCAGTCTGCATCATATTTGCATGGGCAGAAGATTGGTCGAAAGCATTTACATAAACCAAAAAATCTCATTTTAGAGAGGTTGAAATTAGATGAAAAGTTGTTCATTGATGGCACAATCTGAAAGATGTTGAAAAATGAAGACAAAGTAAAATCTGAGATTTTAGAAAGCATACATTGATATGACTCCTGACTTTTCTATTTTGTGACCTATTTTTTTTTCTCTTCTTCAGTCTTGCTATTATTTTCTTTTTGGCAGTAAGTTAATTCAAATTAAAATATGTGCCTAGAGAAATATCTCAGTTCTAAATCAAGTCTATTCCACAATCAAGAGTTCTAATCATTTTGTAAATATTAAAGATGTTGCAAAGTGAAGATATCTTCCCTTGGCACTGTTGCAATATTTTATCACCCAGTCATGTGTGCTGGACACAGAAGGAAGCAGAATATCAAAGCAAAATGCTCACTTGGGACTTTTTCCTGAAGTTAGTTTAATATTTTTAAACTGCAAGCTATAAGGAAAAAAGTGGATTATTTGTGTTCCTAATAATTTTGAAAAACTGTAGTTTTATACACTTCCAAATCTCTTTAGCCACACAGCATAACAAATTTCAGGTTCCAGGTTTAGGGTAAGGACAGAAAAAAGAATATTATAAATTTAAAGTAATGTTCAAGAAATTAATAATGTTTACAAGGCATGCAGCAAGCATGTAGGATTAAAAAAGAGGTTCGACATTCAGAACTATTAATAAAAGATAATAAGCTTGTTTCTAATCAAAGTACTGCCTGCTCTCTGGTACACTCACCTTTAGTTAAATTGCCTCTATGTCAAGGAAAACTTCTGGATTTCCTTTCTTCAAATAATCTTTAATATAACAACCTTAATTTTAGTTATCTGCCATATACATGAATTTGAAGTCCTAAAGCCATTTTCACTTTAGGTCATAATACTTAAGAAATTCACTTCTATCTCCACATAGAAATCCCCAGCTTGGGTTTGAACCAATCTTCCTAAAGTCTTTTCAACTACTATATTCCTAAAATGCATTCCATATTTTTAGTTACTATGATGAAATGTGTTACTATGTCTTAGGCAAAAAAGTGTATTCAAAGGCCCTTAGCATGTCTGAGTTTGTATATGTAACATATACATGCACATATATATATAACATATATTAAATATATATGTATTCAATACATGTGCTTGCCTACGTGAAGGAAAATTCATAATATTTTCCAACTCCAGTTTTACTCTCCTATTTTAACACTGAAATTATCTGTTTTGCTTAATAGTTTTGTATCCCTGCCTTCGTCTATGCATATTTTCTGCTTGTGTTTCATTTTTGTTTTATGATATTTACCATTTAGATATTATTCTTTTTTAATTATTGAGCTAAATGTATCTTATTATTGTTTATCTGATTGTTCTTTAACAGCTTCATGGTACAGTATCATTTCCTCTTTTCTCTGAATCACAAAGAGGTGAAATTTGGCAAGGAAGGTGTCTGAATTCATGCAGTGCTATTTAGAGGAAAGTCATTTCAAGACCTTGGACTTTGCAAACCCATTATTATCAAAGCAATCAAGGTTCTAGAACTACCTTCCTAAGATATACTATTTGTGCTAGATAAATGCATCTGGAAAGTTCGAGAATGTAGATTTAACGAATGTGTCTATGGAAGGTCCAAAAATAGCACTGTAAAATAGGGTCAGAAATTGCTAAAATTTAGTGGAGATTTATATAGGATTAGCTTGCAAGCAGATCTCAAAATTGTTCCATCTTTCACAGTTGTGTAATTAAAGCAATAGAATCATGATTTTTTTTTTTGATCAAAGATTGTATAGCCTGAGTCAGTTAACCTGAAATTAAAAGATTGTTTCCCAAGAGCAAAATCTGGAGCTATATTTTATTGTCACAATTTGAGTGGAAGTAAGTGGGTGTATTGCTACTGGCATCTACTGTAAACAGACCAGGGACGTTGCCTTTAATGTGCAGGGCAGTCCCATGTTCTAATAAAGAATTATCCAACCACTATTTTTAATAGACTTTTAGGTTGAGGAACCTATGTCTAAATCACCATAATTATACTTAAGGACATATTTCTAGCTGATTGCTCAAGATGAGACAGTCTTTGAAGTACCACATTTCATTAATATGTGCAGGACTGTAATATATATGCACTTTTTTTTCCTCACAATTGTAAACATTCCTTTGATCATTTTAAGAAGCACTCAGAGAAAAAAATTCCAATAATAAACAAGCCTAGATATTCTAATTTAATAGCATTTTATTTTTAAGTGTGTTATATATTGGGTTCATAGCCATTGCTTTCAATGTAAGTTCATTTCCTGACTTCCCTAGAGGCAATCAGTCCATCTGTCACTCCTTCAGTCTTTCATTTTATTTCTAACCCTAGAGTCTACAAGACAAAGCCTCAGGAAACATTTGTATTAGACTCAGATTAAAACCCAACAAATAAAATCCAATGAAAAGAGGATGGGAGTCTCAGAGCATGGTAGCTCATTCCTGTAAGTTTCAGCCTATGAAGGGGCTGGGGTTTGGGATCACAGTTTGAGTCCTGCTCAGGATAACACAGAGAGACCTAGTCCCAAAAAATAGCTGGGCATGGTGGAGCAAGCCTGTAATCCCAGCTACCTGGAAAGCTGAGGCTGGGGATCATTTGAGTCCGTGGTACCCCAGGCAACGTGAGCCTGTGGTTCCATGGGCAAAAATAGTGAGACCTAGTCTCAGAAAAAAAAAAAATAAATAAATAAATAAAAGAGAATGGGAGGGATGGGAGTGATTTAGAAAAGTTAGATGATGGCTTTCTAAGTAAGGAAAAGCATATAAGTGAATGCCGTAGGAAAACCATAATAACACCAACACACAGAAGAGTCAGGGAGAGAATGAGTGGGACTCAATTACAGAAGCTGAATGTGCTCATCTGTGGAATGACATGAATGAAGAGGAGGAAGTAGGATGCAGAACTAAAGGTGAGAGTCTCCTTATGAAAGCATATATGTAGTTGGTAGGTATCCACTATAGACTACAGAGTCTCCTCAGCTATTGAAGTGAACAGGATTCCAACATCCTCTGCCAATGAAACTGGGATTACAAATTTTGCTTAATGAACAACAAACATATTTAAACACTATTTTAGCCCTAAACTAAATTTGTGTGATGAATTTTCAAGCAGTTTGCAGAAAAGAATAAATTAGGAAAATACTGGTAACACAAAGACTCATCAAACAATTTACCTTGTTAAAATATATGAGACACAATCCAAATTCCTTTATAAAATGACATTTTTCATCATTATTAGTGACCATATTATATTTACATTTGATTTATATGACTGAGAAAAGCTGATCTTACTTATATATTAAACACAGAATCCATTCGATTATATTCATTGATTTATTTTTTCAGCTAATCAGTTTTTTCACAAGTGAATTTTCTTTGGGTATTTGAGATTATACATTATGAGAATATTGACAAGATATTGAAAAAGTACCCAGACCATTAAGAAAATAAAAAAAAAAAAAGTAAGATAAGGTTGAGGGCCAGTAATAAAAAATAAATGAATTTATACTGAAAAAAAATGAATTTCATTTAAAAGGTAAAATAATACAGGCATTTTAAGGAAGACAAAGCTCATAAAAGATATTAGAAAATAAGATTTTAATATTTCACATTTTAGAAAGTATATTCTTGTTTATAACAGTATTTATAACAGTATCTGTATTTATAACAGTATCTGTAGTGACCAACTAAAGAAAAAATATAGTATCAGACACTGATTTTGATTTTGTCCTCACAGGTTGAAATACATGAAATCAATGATGTTTTTGCCAAGTAGTCTGTGTCTTTGGAGAACATTCAACTATTTGCCGGGCACATCCACAAGAATTACTGTATGTGTTTTCTTCCATTATCACAATAATCTTATGAGAGAAACATTATTTATACACATTTCAAAACAGGGGAAAGTTAAGAACAAATATATGAAGCAAATGTGCCCCATTCAGGAAGTGGGGCAGTGATTCTCAAGTGTACCAAATCCAGAACCACTTGGATACCAATACCTTAAAAAACATAGATTATAGGTCCCCCATTGCTTTTGAGTTAGTAGTCTGGAGTTTAGTCTAAAAACCTGCCTGTCTACCAAGTTTCCAGGTGGCCCCAATGCTTCTAGTCTAGAAATGACAGTGTAGAGTATCGAACTAGGATTTGACTAAGAGTGACTGAGCTTAGGCAATCAGGATGCAGTCATTTTAGGGACCATGACATATTATCATAGTATGCACAATATACATTTGACAAAGGTCACTGTCTCCATAGTTACCCCTACTAAAGCCTATCACAAAAAATGGTTAACAAAAAATGGCTTTTTCCTAGTTTTGGTTTGACACACTCCTGACAGAGGAAGACATCCAGGAAATATATTTTTTTTAAAGAACAACTTTATTGAAAACATTCAGTCCATCCATTCAATTGTTTTTTTCTTAAAATTTTCAAAGACAAGATGAGCAGAATTATTTTATCTACAGGGATCTGCAGAAACAATATAACCTTTTTTAAGTCTAACAGTACATGGACAAAGATTGGAAAATCAGTTTTCAAGGTCTAATTTTCCCATGAAATTTTCTAGTGGAAAAATGTATCATTCTCTATACCTGTGATTATTAAACTGAAAGAAAACTTGTGATTCCAAAAAATAATAAAGCTCATTGTTTCAACACCTTTAGAAAGATAGTGTTTATAGATGGTTGATAGTGATATAGACATACAAACAAAGATCAATATAGACAATAGATACAGATATAGGTAGATTTGTGTCAATATATAGTTAATTCATACAGACTTCTATATATTTAAACCTAGAGATCAAATGTTGTGTGCTAATTTCTACACTCTTTTCTGTAAATCCCCACCGATATTTCAGAAAATTATCCTCAGTAGATATCAAATTACAAAATAATTGATTTACGGTATGTTCTAAGTAGCCCATACCTCTGGTTATAAAGGAAATCATCTAGTCAATATACCAAACATAAACTACATAAAGAAACCTATGAATTTTCTATATAAGCCATACACAAAATCAGATTTATAACAAAAATTGGTATATGTTTCATAAGTGATTAAATATTATTTTCTCTGTTTATAAAGCACTAGTTATGGATGATTATAAAATTTCTTTATATTAAAAACAGTTTGCCTTTAAAATGTAAAATAGTTTCAAAGTCCTACATATTAGTCAGATGGCACTGTGACTAGAAGTTTATCTGTGTGTAATAATATGGGCTATATAATGTTGAAAACTAATCGCTTGCTTTGGATATAAACGACATGACTTATTTCAAACACTTTGATATGTTATAGTAATGACTTGAAAAATAATAACAGAAGATGATTCTGCAGAAAGTTGTCTTAAAATATGTGTACACACATATGCATGCATACCTTCATTAATCATAGTGGTAGTATGAGAGTGGCACCTGCCATTAACATAGCTGTTATAACATGATAGTAGGAATTAATCTCCCTTTGCTTTAGAATTGTAAATTTCAAGAAGGACCTGGCAGTATTATGGAGATTTGACTTGCTGACTTGAATGTTTCAGAACCCAGGTGAACAAAGTTTAGGTTAACCCTTCATTAGAATTCATAGTGTTCTTTCAGAGTGATAGAAGGGGAAGAGAAAAGAAAAACAAGGCTTCTGTGATGTGAGATGATTGGTAGGCTCTGTTCCTGAAAGAGTGGGAAAACAATATAAAAGGGACTTAGAAGAGAAACAAAGAATCAGCCATTTTTACAAAGGATGAGAGCACAGCCATGATGACTGAGGTGGTCTTAGGACCAGGCTGGTTAACTCATAGCCTTAGTATTCATACGCTAATGGTGGTGTGCTGAAGGCAAATAAAGAGTTTGGAGATCTGAACTTTGATTTGGAGCTTGTCTTATCTAGTTCCTGTATTTTGGAGTTTTTCTACTGCCTAAAGTTGAGAAGGATGCTGTAAGAAAATGATAGGGTGTGCTACCCACCCCCCATTGTCTCCTGTTTTAAGATTGCAGATTTCAAGGACAGATGCTAAAATGTGAGAATGACCTTAGTTGGATTTTCCCTGCAGGGAGATGCAGGGGGGAAAGAAGTGAAATGGTCAAGGTGAAACAGGTTTCCTGGGAGGCAGGAAATCAGGGTATATAAAGGGTGTGCAAACAAAGAGAGGGATTCAAATTCTGATTCAGAGGAAATATGGAATATGGAGATCGGATAGAGAGAGAGGTTCAATGGAGGAGAGATGGGAATTGCCCATCTTGTAAAGCTGTGAGTCATGTGGACATGGCCAGGCTTGGGGGCCTGTAACCTTTGGTTGACCCAGGCTGGCAGCATGTGTGCTGAATGCAGTTAAGGAGCTTGCAGATTTGAACTCTGTGTTGGAGATTGTTTTGCTGAGTTTGACTGGTGTCTGAAGAGCCCATGTAAAAGTTAGGCCTGAAAAGAAAGTGAACTTGGCTGGGTCCGGTACCATGAAGTTCCTGCTACCTGGAAGACAAGGAGAATCACACAGCATGGAAGATGAGGAGCAAGCCAAGAGAGCACCCCAAAGAAAGATTTCTTCAAACACATGGAGAGGAGGAACTCTGACTGGTTGACATTGGTGATATGATCAGGACTGAGAGACTGAGGATTTTTGGGCAAACTGGGAAAGGACTTTGGATAATGCTGAGAAAGGTTTTGGACAATGTTAACATAATTGGAGTTTTCCTTACATGTTTCTTGTGTAGTTAATAGGATAATTAGAAAATCACTTTGTTAGAAATAAATTAGTCTGCACTGATAATCTTGTGTTGGTTTGGTATTTTGGTTGAGAAGGCTGGGGATGGTGGAAAGAACCCACAAGTGTAGAGTTTAAACTGTCTTTAAGTTTTTTTCTTCTGCAGTTTTTGGAGCTGAAAGCAGAGAGAAGTAGCTGGCTGGCTTTTGCATATCAATAGTAGGCAAGGACAGTGAAAATGCTAATGGCCTGCTTGTATCCTGCTCAGAGAGAAAAGCAGGCAGAGGGGCTCAAGGTTAGGTTAAAGGTAAATGGTCTGTTTGTAGCCTGCTTCGGAGAGGGAAGCAGGCCTGTATGTGTTAAAGTGAAGGTAAAAAGCCCTTCATGGTCACACACTTTCAGTTGGCAACCCAGATGGGACTCGAACACACAATCCCCAGCTCTTGAACCACATATTTAAAGGAAGCTGAAATATGCCAAAGGAGGAAAAGAAGAAAGCCCTACTTTTGGAAAACATCCTGATGAATTTAGACTGACTGGACAAAGATGAGGTACCAGGGGTGAAAAGGACAGTTTTGGACATGTGGTGGGGTAACTGGGTTTTCATGTTTATTTTGTATCACGTGTAATGGGGTAGCCAGGGTTTTTACATGCATATCTTGTAGTACATGTTTAGATAATCATTTTTTTACTTGCTTATTTAGTAATAAATAGTTTGATCACTTCAAGAGTTTGATCTGGCTTTGGAATTGCATAGCAAGGCTGTGGGAGGAGAACCCTGAAGAGGGAAGGCAAGAGATAGGTTCAATGTTTGTTTGTTTTTTCTCTTTAGTTTGGCACAGAAAGGCCAAGATAGTCAGGTGGAGGGTGGGGGGTCTGGTAAGCAGCAGGCATCTAAATGACAAAGTTAACTTATGTGTGGAAGTTTAAGGCTTAATAAAGACCCTTGTCCTTTTTGTATCAGATTAAAAGGTAAAGGTTATTCTCTGGTTTAGAAAAAGCTGGCAAAAGGATTTTTAGTAAAAGCTTCCCCTCCCCCACCACCATAACAACATTCATCATTGCTGATGAAAAATAGATTTCAATTTGGAAATGAATGAGGAGGAGCTTAAGAAGAAATCCCAACATATTAAGTTTAAACTGATGCTAAAATGAAAAATGTAAAATTAAACCAGAACAATGAATCTTGACTATCTAAAATGATCTCATATCAAAATGTTTTCTGTAAACCAAATTTTCCCATTTGCTGAGAAAACTTGCATTCAAATTTTATCTATAGCCATTTCTAGTCTTCTGATTTCTTATCAAATGTATCTGTTCCAAAATAGAGTAATTTATTTATTGTAAGTCTGTACATGTTCTGCCATGAGTCAAAAGTATTTTTCTTAATAAATTTTCACTGAAATTAAAAAACAATTCTACTCACTGCATTGATAAGTTTCAAAAATGCATACATTCTTAATTAACCTCACACTAATAAATGTACGTGATAATTTTTTTTAATATCGGGGGCAAGAATCATGAACAAGATTCACGAAGTTTTATAAGATAAATGAGAAGATATAGTGAGTGATGTCCTTAGCTGGAGAAAAGTTAGTATTTTCCTTTCCTTTCTATTTTTTAGACTAGTAACTGAGAAACTTGAATAGAAATGGTAAAATAAAAGTGTTTGTTAAAATAAAGCAATAACAAACATGGCAAAAAAAAAAAAGCATATGGAATAATGTAAACCACACTCCCACATCAAGGTGCCACCTACAGGAGAGACAATGGACAGACAAGTGTCAGACCATAGACAGGTTGACATGAAACCCATATATGTGTCTCACGCTTGATGAAAAATATCCCTGATGTTTAAAGAAAATCTGGCCTCTTTTCCAAAACCTAGGATAATAATGTCTACTGAGCCAAAGAAATCCTACTAGCACCACTGCTCAGTTCTTTATAGGTGAAAGACTGGGCCTCAAACCCAGTCACCTAAACTAAGAAGGGACTTATGGAAATAATTTAGTGTTTTTTATTGTTTGCCCCCAAAACAGGTTACAAGAACAGAACCTTCTTTTTAGGTATACCCCTGGACACTGCCATCTTCATGGATTCTTAAAATTGCAGGAGCATACTGAAAATTGAGTAAATCTAGGCCAAAAGATTTAACAGATTCAGAAAAGCAACTTGGGAACACAGGAAGAACGTAGATCCTTATCAATGACCTCGCATTGTTACATTAGTCATCTCTGTGGTCATTTATCTTTGAATAAGATTTCATTCTGAAAACATTTTATTAAAAAATTTGCATCAATCTAAATTAAATGTTATGTCATACCAAATGCCATCATCATAACTAAATGCATTTGTGAGGTCTCTGGATTTTACATTGGGTTGCTGATGGTCTCTGATCCCCTTAACTGTTATTTTCTTCTATCTTAAAGAATGTTGTCTCATCAGTCCCAAAATCACTGTGTAAACCATTAAGGAAGAGCCCTCCTCTTTATCAGAGGTAACTTTTAGAACTCCTGCTCTGTGTCTGGAAACTCCCTTGGCTAACTCTGAGTATGTCCTGTACACTCTTACTCAGCCACTAGTGGGATTGCATTTTTCTGCCAAGGCTGCCTTTCTACTCCCTAGAGCCAAATCTGGCATTTCCTTAGAAAACAACACAAACAAAATGAGAAGAGAACAAAGACTTTACAACAAATGTCTTCATTATCTTAACATCCTGCATTTACCTGCAGAAAGACTATCTGAAAGCTTTAAAGAACACT
Organism: Uropsilus gracilis; assembly: GCA_004024945.1. NCBI lineage: Eukaryota > Metazoa > Chordata > Mammalia > Eulipotyphla > Talpidae > Uropsilus > Uropsilus gracilis. The sequence goes on from PVHY01014115.1 coordinate 17,069, forward strand.
TTAAAAGGAAATGTGGAGTAAAGCTTCTAAATTTCATTATGCTTGAGAAGAATTTTTCTGAGTTTAACTTTTGTTATTAACTTAAGAATAAATTAGTGGTTTTATCTTCAGCAAAATTTATCATACATTCTGATTTCTAAAGAATGATTAAGTGCACAGGTAATACAACACATATGGTTGTATATTAGAAGTTCTCTTCACTTTCTAATAGGAAATGTAAAACCACAAAGATCATCTGAATTTTTGGAATCCAGTAAGTTTTAACATTTATCAAGTGCCATATTTATGGCAGTTTTGTTAATTAGCTCTAAAAGGTCATCTCTGTCGCCCGTATGATTCTGTAAGTATAAAATGAGGATAGGTCCATTACAATATACAAGGACATGCAGCTTGTTATCAAGCACCAATGAAAAGCACAAATGTTTATTTCCTTACTAGAAGTCTTTGCAATAATAACAAGGAGCTATTTTTGAAGGTAATTATATAACACTTATTATTATATAAAAATCAGCATGTGCATAAACACAAATGCTCAATTTTACAGAAGGTTTAAAATATGTTTTGACAATACATACAACCTTAAACAGGTTGTCAATTTGATATTGTGTTGATTTGGGGTGTTTTCTCTCCTTCCATTTAGCTTCCTTTTTGATTTTTGGTCTCATTGCCTAGCTTTTGGCACAGTGAGAAAGCAATTTTCTCCAGAGTCAAAATTAGTACTGCATCATGAATTATTCAGCTCAACACACTGCTTCTTGCAGCATCCTGTGCTCTTCCAGTCCCAACGTTTGAAGTCTTTCCTTTCACACATTCCAGTCTCCATTCAACCCCTACCCTTCACATTCCTCTCCTTCCAAAATGGCAGTCCAGCAAGCTGGCACCCTGGCACCTGATGGAATTGGTTTTATATTTAAATTTCGAGTCACATAGCAGACTTCTAGCTGGAGTGTTTCAGAGCACAATCACATGAGGCAGACTGTTTCCACATAAAACAACTTCAAATAATTTCTGTGAGTTGGGAGCCAGCCTTTAATAATTCCACCTTTAAATAGACTCATTGAGAAGAGTCTGACCGAGCTTCAGAGAACTAAATAAATGCAATAATAACTTTATCTCTGAAATATTTATATTTGGCAATGCTAATGTTTTCTGATAATCGTTTCTATGCAAAAGCTCTTGTCTGGATATGTCCTAGTCATTGTTCAGTTTTCTCTCTGTAACTTAGCTCATTTATTTTCTTAAGAAGATTTTTTTATAATTCTAAAATAACATCAATATTGATATCTATTTATGTAGAAATAAATAGACAGATATAGATGTAGCTATGGAAAAATACATTCAAACCCCACTACTCCTTTAAGTAATACAATATTTTAATGAAAGGATCACATGCTTATTATGTTTATCTACTGTGAATATGCATGTATGCTTTCATTATTGTGTCACCTATGCAAATATTACAAAGACACAATCTTCAGATGACTTAAGGTCAACTTTGCATTGAGGAAGGTTTGGAGCTGTGCCTCACCTAGACTCATAATATAAAGTGAAAGGATTTCAGAAAAAAAAATAAAAGGAAAGAGCAGAGATTTGAAAATTAATAAAATTGAGCTCTTGAAAATGTTTTCTAATAACCAAAACCAATGCATTCATAACTGTTTTCCTGAATTGTCTAAAAATGTACCTCTGAGGTATTTTTTTAATTAAGAAAATACTCCAGAATGCAAATTATTTATCTATCAGTTCATTGCCCCAACTAATTATCAAGCTTTATGTTGTGCTGCTACAGTTATTCAAAATGTGCTGGTCATTTTGAGTAAGAACATTTTTAGTCATCTAAATCCAGGATGATTATTAAATAAACATACCTCTTAAAGTATATAATTCCACTTAAACATAATGATCGTTGACAGATGTTGCTAACTCTAAGGTTCTCTATTCAAACAAATTTAATTGGGGAAAGATCGGCCTCTTTAAATTAGAAAATGTGTCATATTCCTTTTGAGAGTGATGGTTTAATATGTATGTAAACTTCAGAATTTAAAACATTGAATAAAACATTGAAAAGATACTTGATTTTGAAAAATAGATGGCATTAGACTCATTTATGTTGGCCAGTAGCATGCTACATGCAGCATTTTAACTGCTGTTGCTGAAATGATTAATTTTAACTGCATGCCAAGATTCAGAATTTATTTTCTGAGAATTTCCAATGCCGCAATGCTCAACTTACTTTAACAGATTCCTTGACAATATTAACTTTGTGATTCTTGATTTATTCTTCCAAGTGTGATTTTACAGTTTGAGTAATCACTGCTTCTCTTCCATCATTTCTTTTTTTCCTTTCTCCTCTTGATCTTGCCTCTCAATGTCATGTAGTTGTAAGAAGAGAAATTCTGGTGCAATCCCCTGGGGTTAGTTGATGAGCCGGGACCATATGTTCCTGACTTTCTTCAGAGATTACTGTGTGTATTACACTGACAAACCAACTCCCCAAAACAATTCTGGATAACTTTATATTACACAAACAGCTTGCTAATGAGTCGGGGTGGCAGTTGCCATATTTTAGTAATATTTATTAAATTGTTATGAGGCATGAAACGGTATTGCTTTAACTCTGTGATGAATTAGTTAAAAGCTAGAAGGTTTTGTTTTAGAAAATAATCTTTCTTAATTAACTCTCCTGTATTATTCCTTTCTTTTTAAAAAAATCATATATGCTTTAAACATTTTTCCCACTATGATGCTTATTCATTCACAGACCATACTTTTTTAAATGCTTTTTTATCTTATTACAACACAAAGAGCAAGGTACTCAAGTATTGTGATTAAAGGTATGGCAATGCTTTTGTGTCCTCAATCTTTCCCAAGGGGTCTATGCTAGATAATGGAAGTAAAAGTACCATAGTAAATACTCAGTGCAAGGACCTACTTTCATTATTACATTTTTTTCTGATCATTCCAGTGGCTTATCAATGTACTTCAAAATGTTTGATTACAAAAGAAATGCAATACAGGTGCAGTTCTAAGCTATTGTTCTCAATTGTATGTAAAATGTTCCTAATTTTGTTTAAGCATTATTTATCACAAAATAAATCAGAGGGGTTTAGCAAATTAGACATAAAGTTTTTTTGCAGACAATGATTTGAATCTTTATTATTTTTTTTTTTTGGTGTAATTGATATCTATGGAACTTAAGATAAATTGCTTCCTTGTGCCTCAGTTCCCTCATCTCTCATGGTAGAAATAGTTATCACAACCTGATAGTTTGTGTTAAATGAGAATGTGCATACAAAATGCTTTGTATTTTGTAGTCAAATACTATATAACAATGGTAAGCTACAAGTCAATTACAACAATGGTAAGCTACAAGTCAATTACAACAATGGTAAGCTACAAGTCAATACACAGTGTTCCTATTTTCACAAAAATAATGCCATCTAGATTGTAGTGAGACCATATTCTGTGCTAGGCACCACTGTACCCATTTTACATCTGTACTAGCATTTAAATTCATTTTATATTATCCATAAGGGGCTAAGGTACTGAAAGGTGACATGATTTACTCAAGTGCATCCACTAGTAACTGGTCTATGCTTTTTACTATTGAACTCTAAATGTAAATGAATACAAGTTTTCCCTTGAAGTCCTGGAGTTTTCTTTTATAATCAATAAAAACAAAAATATTTTAAGAATTACTAAAATAATTCACTCAGCTACTCTGTCATTTGTCTAGGACAATTGCATTGATTGTCCAACACTATTGCATTATAATCAGGAGAGAACTAGTGACTTCCAGGTTGGAACAAATCTTAAAGGTCATTTGGTTCAGCAACTCATCTTGAAATTTGATTGCTTCTCCAGAATTTCTCCTTTGTTTTTGTCAAAAGCAATTAATAAACAGAAATACAGATCAAGAGATGCAGCCTCTGAGAACAGGAACCTCAAAGCACAAGAGCCAACTGGTCTAGGGCTGAATCTTTCCCAACATCAATTTCCTTATTTATGATGTGAAAGTAATAATATCTAGTTCAAAAGACTTAAATTAGATGAAGTATGAGAATTTATCTTTGCGAATGTGCTATGTGATTAATGATTAGAATGTGCTGTTGTTTCTATTTTAAGTATAAAGATGAAAAGGAATTTACAGATAAAGAATTGTAGAATACACTGAAAACAGACAAAATATTTAACGTGTGGCCTGGTATAAAGGTAACTGAGATAGCTACAAAATATAGCACTTACTCAAAGAGTTCTGACATTAAAGAACAAACAAAGATTGCAATCAGTCCAAAGCTAAAACCAAATGAAAAGCAGTGAAAATCACTCAAGGGTGGTTCAAACCTGGAAGTTATTTGGGTTTAGGAGACATAAGAAGAGAAAGGAGAAATCCACTTTAAGTATAGGGAAACTATCCCTGCAATATACTCAGTTCCAAGCATTGAGTTAGCAAAGGATCCTGAACTAGCCATTTCTCTGACCTCTCAGAGTCCAATTCTGCAGCTTTCTAGCATTGCCAGTAGTGTGTAAGATTGAGAAAATGAAAAGAATTGGAAATTAAACCAGTTTAGTAAGCTTTCAGGCTTTGATGAGGAAGGAATCAAACCCATTTAAAAGAAGCCATAACAAATAAATAAAAAAATAAAAGAAGCCATGTAGATTACATTTGTTTGTTATAAACCTGTTCAAAGTTCCTGAGACAAAGGAGTGAGCACATAGAAATTAAATAGTTGAAGGCATAAATTAATTATAAAATTAAGGTGCTTTTGGAGGTGAGAAAAATAGCAACGTTTCCTCAGCAAAGAAAGGCTCCAAGTTCTTAGAAATACAGAGGGTAACGGTGGTAGGAGAAGCTTGGGGTATACAGTTATACTACTACTGATAATAATGGTAGTAATGATACTAATAATGTATGTAATCAATAAAAAATAAAATAAAGAAACAAAATATTTTAGATATCAGGAAGAGAAGCAGAGGTTACTGAACGATGCGTGCATGTTAATGGAGGTTTAATGATTTTGAAGATCAGGAACAAAATACCAGCATTAGAAAAGAAAGTTAAGAAGAATCAAAGAATTAATGAATTATAACTGGGATCCAAGAGTGATTAAAGTGCACAAATGAGGTATGATACAAAGACAGAGCAGAAAAAATAAGCATTTCTGTAGTTGAATATTAGATGGAATAGAGGTATAGGGAGAACTTTAGTGACTATCAAGGTGTTTAGGTCAGAAAAAAAAATGAGCATAATGGTGATGGAAATATATGTCCTCATTTCACAAAAATATCCTTCTCCATCTAGTGTCTGAGAAGGCTTCAATAACTCCAGGCTTTTCAGTCAAATATTAGTGAAGGAATGAGCATGAATATGTAAATATTCCTTTCTACATGCCCTTACATACCTTGTACACCTTGACTTTATCATTTTGGACTGCCCTTCCTTTGTGGTCATAGTTCCTAAGCTGTTTTTGATGATAATGGGCCAATTCTCACTCCTCTTATTGAGATTTCCTGGTCTATCTTTATGTTTTTTCTTCTCACTTCCTTTGTTGTGGACATACCTAAGAGTCTATCTTTGGCTGCCTCTTCTGTATAGAACATCTCTCCCAAAAGTTCTTATTTACTTGAGTATTTGTACCTAACACATTAGACTGCTAAAATGAAAAGGAAACAGGAATGTAGAAGAACCACAGAACTAAAATCTGCAGAATTATTCCTAATATATAGAGGAAGAAAGGGAATCCAAGTTGCCACTGAAAGTCAGTCTGTGTGACTTAGAGCACCATGATTTTTTTAATTAATAATTTTGTTATTTGCATCTTTATGTATGTTATAAACATTACATCATTGTATTTCCTGGGGTTCTCACTCCACTTTATCTACTGTGATCCTTCATCTTGATCTTCTTACACTCACCTAATTTCTCCTTAATTTCTCCCTAATTTCTCCTTCCCTCTCCCTAGCTGCTTTCCCCAGTTCCATTGCTAACTTATTTTGACTTTTTCTTGGCCTTTTGTTTGTTATCCCTATATTACATCCATAATCTGGTTTCTGTCTTTTTCTTTCTGACTTATTTCTGCTAACATGATTCTTTCTAGGCCCATACATGTTACCACAAATGCATCATATTTGTCTTTTTTGATTGAAAATTTGCAGAATAATATCCCATTGTGTAAACTTAACACAACTTTTTTCAACCTTTCATCCATTTGGGGGCATATGGGTTCTTTCCATATCCTGGCTATTGTAAATAGTGCTGCAATAATCATCCGAGTACAGGTGTCTTTTGAATCAGTGTCTTGGTGTCCTTTGTGTAGATTCCCAATAGTGGCTTGATTAATCAATAGTAGTTCCAGTTTTAGTTTGATGGTCCTCCACACAGCTTACCTTAGTGGCTAAACTAGTTTGCAATCCAATCATGAGTGTAAGATTATTCCTTTCTCTCCACATCCATGCCAACACTTGTAATTGCTAGTTTTTTATATGGTCATTCTTGCTGTAAGATGGTATTTCATTGTGACCTCAAATATCCAAAACTCTCATGTCCAAAAGAAGAGAGTACAGAGGTATTACATACCCAGACTTCAAATTATATTACTGTAATTTATCTATAATTGTAAGGAAATCTGATTGAGAGTTAAGAGATTCACCAGAAGGTTTAATGGCAATGGTTGAGTTTGACATGATTAATACAATATCCTCCAAATTTTTCATGTATGACTTTATTATCAACCTTCTGAGTTAATATCAACATTTCATTTGTCTATTGCACATCTCTATGTGTGACATCAGTAATGTTTTGAACATCAAGTTCCATTTCCCCCACATATAGAGTACATTTTGGTTATTATGGGGCTCTGCTTCCAGTCAATGAGATAAAGTTGGTAATAGCTGCCTGTATTATATGATTTCAAAACCCTATTCATGTTCCACACTCTAATATTTTTCAGCAACCTCCAAGTTCACATGCTGAAGATGATAGCATGACCAATGGAAGGAATTTGAATTGCTACATCACTGCTTTTGAAAAATGTCAGTCCAAGTAGATAACATTTGGCACACATAAATTGAGCAAATGAAATGAGATATAAAAGGGCAACTTACATATAGGGAGACAAGTTTTTATAGACAGCAATGAAAAATGAGACAGTTTCATAGGGTCACCAGCAATAGAAAGACATTTCCCCGTTTACATCTAAATAGGTAAATGAACGAAATGGATTGGAGAATATAGAGAGTTGTTTGGAGAATGACATTTGATTGGAACATTGCCTTTTCAAAGAAGCCAGAGGTCAGATAAACACTCCACCCTAATCCATTCTTCTGTTCTTCAATCATCTGTTGTCTGTAATGGGATAAACCCAACCCCCCCCCAAAAAAAAAAAAAAACAGCAAAGTAGCTTATTGGTAAGCATGATGAGGATAGTCTCTGAGCCATACACCTAGCTGGAGAGTAACAAAGAGAAAACACCTAAAACAGAAAAGTCACCAAAGAAAACTACCAAACACCTAATTTGTCTAAGAAAGGAACCAGAAATAAATAATTATTGTACTAAGACATTGATAGACATTGATACTGTTTGGCTGTCTTTACTATAAATTAACATTTCTCTTTACTAATAGATAGCTTGTGCATCCTTTCATTGATTTAGATTCCTTAAGGATCCAAGAATCTGGGTTTTATAGTTAAGTGAGTCCCAAACTATAATATTGCCCTATAATGCAATTGTTTAGTCAACTCTAATGAATTGAAGCAGAGATACACAATGCTACCTTAAACAATTAGTAAACTTTCACTACAAAAGGATTTTACTAATTGAGACTTTTTTATCTGCATTAAAATATTCACAGGATTAAATAAGAAAACAAACAAAAATCCACAGATGAACTTGTATATAGTTCAATCATTTCTGCCACTTAAACCAGTATTTATCTGTACAGAAGCTGCCCAATGCACTAACAAGAAGGAATCATAACACGAACCACAGCTAGTATGAAATACACATGTAGCTTGAGCAACAAAGATCCTTTCTAGTTTGAACTATTAAGATTTTTGCACTTATTTGTTACCATTGCATTACCCATCTATATTGACTGATACAGGAAACTGAGACATAATGCAGAAATTTCAATCACCTGTCACATTGGTAGGTCATTTCTGACTCATTCAACTTTCACTATTCTGTTATAGATTCTTGGGACTTGATTTTTGAGGATGGAGTACCTGAAAGAAGAAATTTGGCTACACATTTTCATATCAGAACACTATTATTTCATTTGTGTTACAATTTTCTAATTTTGTCAACTGATTTTATATTTATGATCTTTCTTAATGTTAGGTCTTCTATAAAAGATGAATGTGTTCTTGATTTGTAGACAGTTATATTTCTAAGCAATGCTACAATGTAAAGCATCTCCAAAGATGGTAAATTGAACTTTCATAGTAAATATATCCATCCTGCCATTATTAATGGAGAAAAGTAAGTACTTTTATCATCAAATATTAATTATATACAAATCCAAACCAATTTGAATTTCTAATACTTAAATGCTGAAAGATATTTTACTGCTTTCATCTGCCTTACTTTCTACTTACAGTCTCTGCCCACTTTAGTAGGAATGAAATTCTCATTGAAATCCAACCCCAACACTTGTGTTCCTTTACCACTCACTTACTCTGAAGTCCTGCTAGTAATGCTTGAACTTTCCCAACAGTCTCCTGGGTGGTATCTCTGACTTCATTCTTGTCTTTCTAATCCGTCCTACACATGAATCACAGATGGTCTTTTCGAAGCACAGCTGCAATTATTATTTTCTCTGCTCAAAATAATCAAATGATGCCCTGTTAAACCAACTTCTTCATCCTGACATTCAGGTCCTCCCAAACGTGCATCCAGCTAATCTAGCACATCGCCCTCTGTGGATATCACACATCAATTAAAATGAACAACTTGTTGTCCACAAATGTGCTATGGGCTAAGGGGTTTTTAGGAATGAGATTTTATGTTCTTTAATGCCATTGAATAGTCTCCCGGTAATATGCCTAACTTCTGCTCAGATCCATCCTAGTCTGTCCCTCATAGAAGACTGTCTTCATTTATTGGGGGCTTCAGTTAAAAAGGAACTAAATTTTGAAAAAAATGAAGCATATCAGTCTCTTGGGTAGAGAGCTTGACAATCAAACCATTGATTTTGATTCAACAGTGATCCATGTGAATTTAATCAGGGCACCCTGACTAGAAGAGCCATTTGGCTCTATTTTGACAGACAGTAGTTTCCCAAGTAATGATGACATAACTCATAAAATATAAAATAACGAGTTCACTCAGTAGTTCATTGACTGAAGGAGGTAAAACAAACAAACAAACAAACAAACAACAACAAAAAAACTCTATGTGGAATTATTTTTCTAAATGGTCACCAATAAACCCTATGCCAACTTTTACATTTGGGTTTTCTGTGTTCAGTTTCTCCAGTTCCTCAAGCCAAAACAGTTGCCAGTCTGGAATGATCACACTCTAAAATTAGATTTGCTAAAATTCTATTCCCAATGTATCAGTCAAATGATACATTCTCCTTAAAACTTTGACACTTAAATCTATTACCACAAATAATTAACTTATGTGAGTCAGGTTACTTAGTGGATCTAGCACTGACTTTGGAATATATCAGAGAGATTTGAATTTGAGTTTTATCTTTGAATGCATATCTGTGTGAACTTGGACAAATTGTACAACCTACCTAAACATCTGTTTCCTTCTCTTTAAAATGAAGAAAATTATACATATCTGAGAGGTAACTCGTGTTTTTTTTTTCCCCTTATTTTCATCATTTCTAAATTGATGAGTTTCTCTTAACAATCTTACTTTCTAAGTTTTATGCTTTTATGAGCATGCCCTATATCTCACTTTCTTCTATATCCTTAGAAGAAATAAATATGAATTAATGAGTGATTTGAATTAACATACTTTAAGGAAAGCTGAAATGCCTATTACAGAAAAGTCTACCATGAGAGGGTTCTGTAGTTTCCTTTCACAGTAATTACCTTTCAAAACAATCACAACTGATTATTTTTATGATGTTTCTTACTCACACTTCTCTTTCTTCTAAGTCCACCTGCTTTACTACACCCTCCTGAAAAGTCATTTTTAGTCCTAATTGAAGATTTTGCTTTTCAATAACACTACTTATAGGACCCCCATCAAAAATTACCACTATTATTTAAAGAATTTAGTTGGTATCCTCAAGGAGACTTTATTAAGATCTTTTAAGATCTTTTTAAAGATCTTTATTAAGATCTTTTAATCTCAAATTTGGATTGGAAAATCTGGAGAGCTGATTAAAACAGTACAAGGGAAAATGAGCAGAAATGATTTGGATAACATGCTATAACCTTATGAAAGATTCAAAGCATTCCAAGGCAATAATAAAGCATAAGAACAAAAAAAATGGCTAAAGTACTATTAATTCCTGTTATTTAAACACCAATTGATCTTATGCCCAAGCAATTATTTTTGTTTTATTTACTTAATCTATATATGAGTAAGTTAGGAAAAGGGGGCAATGGTGAAAGATAAAATCAAATTTTATCAATGAATTTAATGTAGTATATATATGTGATACAGAAATAGTAACTCATATAAGAAAATTTCATAATGTACAATATTACCTTAATAAAAACAAACAAAAATAATCATATTTATTAAATAATGTCCCTCTAGGGAAGCGGTTTCTGTCTGCTGACCATAATGTCAATGTCTTTCTTCAGCCATTCTGGTGTTGATGGTTGCAAGTGCAGTCATATCTAGATACCACCCAATGCAGTCTGCCTGCCCCACACTGCAGCCTACAGTTAGGTATGTGTCTTCTTATTGGAACTAAACTTGCCTCAGCTGAATGAACAGTTTTTTTTTTTCCTCCTTTAGCAATAAGACACAGATATTGTAAGCCATTTCTCTGAAGCTCTCAACTCTGAAGTCTGTTTCAGTTTACTCCTATGAAGTTTTCAGCTTTACTTTGAGGGACCATTGGTCTGTGGAGGTCAACATGCCTGAATCAGGTCCTAAATTCATTACTATACCTGTTAGGTGACTTTGGGGAAGTCTTGACCCTTTTTAATCCCATTTTTTTCTAGAAATACTGTGAAGCTAGAATTAAGTCACACAGTTGATACATTTGTAAGATGTTAGAAACCTATGCCCACGCCTCTCCTCCTACTTCTTATCCTTTCATTCCCTATGATAAGTAAGCAGAATGTTGAGTAATCACATGGTACTTATACTAATTTTCTGACTGTTGTCTTTCTTCTATTTGTAAATTCCAAAATTACCTACAAGTCAAAAAGTCAGTGCTTCCATTCTACAGATGCATAGATACCTGCTGATCTGTTTGTGGTAAGTAGTGAGTAGACTCTGGTTACTAGAAGGGGTAATCAGTCATCAGAAAAAATACAGTCTGGCACAGTAGTACTGCTTCTACCAGTACAACTACACTGCTGCTATTATTACTACTGTTACACTGCTACTATCACTGCTACACTACTACTACTACCACTGCTGCTACTATTGACACTGCAGCACCAGCACTGCCCACAACCACTTCAACAAGTACACCAATTATATTGATTGATGGTGAATTTTATGAGCATAGAGCTAAGAAGGGACTTATCCATAATTTATGTAATAAACTTCTATATTGCCCCCTACTATATTTCTATCACTTTTATCACCTCTAAGAGTTCTAATAGTAGGAGGTCCTCAATAAATATTTACCTGTTGGAAGAATGTGAATCTAGCCCTTATAACAGTGTTACATAATGATAATAATTACTCCTATTTTGCAGATAAGGAAATTAAAGCTTAGGGACAAATCAACCACTATAATAATTTCAAGTCAGATGACAGGACTGTGCCTCTTTCATTATTCTACCTCTTCACTCACATACACGAGTGTGTGTGTGTGTGTGTGTGTGTGTGTGTGCACATGCACATATACATTCAATCACAAGATTCTGGAGACACTAGTGTTAGAAAGTTTGAAAGAAAAATCTTTAATGTGTTTTGTTTGTTTGTCTGTTTTGAAACTAGATGCATTCAACAAATTTTGTAATGCTATAGGCTGGGACATTGATTGCTTCCTCAACCACTTATAAAATCCTGATTTTATATATATATATATATATATATATATATATATATATATATATATATATATATTACATGACAGATGTCACCCTGTAATGGAAGAAATTACTATCTTTGTTACCTGACCATGTACAAGTTAATGAAAATACAAACATGAGAAAATCAAGGTTCTACATAAAAATGCCTGAAACCACTTTCTAAGAAAACTAATTTTAAACATTTCAAATGTGCAACTGCACAAATAATTTGATATATTAAAAAAAAAACCAGATCAGCTGATCTGTTCACTTAAATGTGAGTGTTCTGCTCACTTATATGAAAGTGTATCCCGATTCAGTACTTAGTTCATGAACTGTATTCAGTGAGTCAGCTCCCAATACATGTCTTATCATGGTGAATTTAGCAAGATTGCAATCTATTTCTTAGAATTAGGGCCCACGCAGAGTAGATTCCAGGAAGTCCTCCAAACTTGTTTCATGATTTTGGTTAAGCTTTGAGAAACTTGGCATTACACACTATTCTAAGTTTTAAAGAATATTAAATTAATTACACACCTAATTTTATTTTTCACTGAAATAACATTGAATTATAACATTATATAAGTTTCAAATGCACATCATTGAGACTCTCTCTCTGTATACACACACACACACACACACACACACACTAATCATATGCTCTTATTTACCTTTTCTTGAATATAAATGCATTTGTTAGGATCTGGCATTACACCCAAATGATATTTTGTAAATTCAATCTACATGTAAGGGTGAGTGAATGACTAAATAAATAAAATGACCATTTTGCAAACCAGACACAGTATTTTCTCACATTCATATAGATGGTTTGGGACTGACTGTATAAGAAGTTTGTAATTTTTAGATCTCCTTTTTTGATATAGAACTGCATAGTTTAAACAATATTCCACTCAGTCAGTACATGTAGAGCTGTTACTTATTGACCAAGAATTTCTTGACCAAGAATTAGAAATGGTATTCTCTCTAACTCATCTTTTATTTTGTCCTCAGTCTCCAGTAACTGTTTTAAAGACAAAACTCTGCCTTTTGTTTGATCTGCTACTAAGGGAAATAGCATTTATATATCTTTTCATCCTAGCTGCATCTGAAATATCACATAAAATAGCCAGATAGTTTGAATGCTTCTTTAAGTGATGTTTTCAGTGTTTCCTTTCCTATAAGAAGCAATAGTCAAGTGATGACTTTGTGACAGCTAATTGATTAGAAGTAAGATCATTTATTTGGAAGCATATGCACAGTTCTATTTTTCATAAACTACTGCCACTTAATATGTACAAAATATTCACTGATTTTTTTCAGCTCTAGATGCTTTGCACAATTGTAATTAAATATGTTGTTATTTGATCAGATTAGGCCATATACTATTATGAATAAGACTGTAAGTTTTCAAGAATAATCTAAACAAAGCTTCTATATCAATCAACAGTTTAGTTATCATATCTATTTTGTAATTATGACACATTTTGGGGTTAAATAATTAGAGATCAACTTCTTAAAAAAAAAAAAAAGCATGAATAGCCTAAGACCTCAAGACCTTTTTGTTTCTTTGAGCTTTATCATGAAAAATTTAAGTTACAATAGAATCAGATAGTTCAGTTAGAATAGCTCCATTTCCTCAAATACTATCTTAGGAAACTATTAGATATTCCTTCATGTATTTCAGAGCAACTAGTGCTGTTTATCTGTTTTTCATTTATCTGGTTTATCTGCTTATATTTCCTTTTTGATTATAGGTATAACATTACCTTTTGGAGTCAAAAACAGGTCAACATACAGAGCATAGTTTAACAGTAAAATTATTAGACAAAAAAAGTAAGCTCACATCAGGTCACAGAGAAAAATTTAAAAACACAGAAAATATATTAATATTATTACCTTATGCACACTACTCTTAGCACTTTATATATGTATCGCCAAATTGTATATAATTTCCTTCTTTACAGAATGTTTTCATCTTATATAAAAGGGGTGTTTTTCTGGCACCTAGTATACCCAGAAAGAACCCTGAAGTCCTCATATGATAGAAATGAAGACTTAGAAAATTAAATCAATCTACTTAGTTTATGCAGTTCCTCAAAAACTAAAAAAGAATTTCCTATTGCAAAGAAGAAAAAGTCAGATTTCCTGTATACAACAGAAATAATACACTCATTCATTCACTGAACATTACTATTCTAGAGGTATGAGAGAAATTCTGAAAGCATAAACAATCAATGAGGTTAATGAACAGTTCAGAGAATTGTGCTCAGAACCTGAAGAAACAAAACTGAATTTTGGGTGTCCACATCTTTCCCAAAAATCAATCTAAATACGGAAGAGCGATTCCACTTACCCCTTCTACTAAAGATTGCTGGGATTGCCTTAAAGTCTGAGCTAATATGCCCAGAAAACGTAGGCTCTCCTAGACAGTGGCTCGAAGAATGAGCTGCTGATTATATAGACAATTATGCATCTGCCTTTCACCACCTTCTTATCTCACTCATTGTAGCTTTGAAAAAAGAATAGCATTTGAGTTTAATTGATCAGAAAGAGTTTGAATTACAGAGAGTGCCTTATTGACCAAGATGCAGTCAAGGCCTAGTGAAATTTAATACTATTTAATAATGATAATTATTTACATTCTCAATGTCATCAGAGTACACACAGTGCACTAGCATGTATCATTATATTTTAGCAGAGATGAGTAAACCTTTTATTTGTATTTTACTGATGAGAACACCTAGTTTATTAAAAAGGTAAATGAATATTGGTTATGTAAGAGCACAAAGTATGAAGCTGAGTTCTGAACACAGATTTTTGGTCTTTCAGACTAGTATCATTTCTAAAACTCCACACTTGGTAAATTATATCAGAAATATGAAAGAAAAATTAGAGTGTTCAAAATCATTTCATATATCATCTTATATCTCCTCTACAACACATTAATTTGTTACTATCTTAACTGTCATACTAAGGAAACTGAGTCTCTGAGAACTTATGTTTTAAATCTTCTGTACCTTCAGTACCTCCTGATTAGAAGGATATTATTATAATGCACCACATTTGATATATGAGCCCTGGCTGTTTTCACTTTGTCACCAGTTTATAATCTGTTATTACGTGTGAGTTTTCTGAGGTTTCAGTTCAAATATAGAGGCTGAGTACACTACCTTTTACTTTCTTTTTGCTGCTGAACAGAGTCAGCACAAACTTGGTAGTCTAAAATCATGAATTTAGTTTCTTACAGTACTGCAGGTTATTAGTCCAAAACAGAAGTCACTGAGTTAAAACCAAGGTGCTGGAAGAACTGTGTTCCTTCAAGTTATTGTAGAGATGAATCCATTATCTTGCCTATTCCAGGTTCTAGAGGTTGCCCACTTTACTGGGTCTGTGACTTCCTTCCACTTTCAAAGTCAGCAATGCTTCATTAAGCCCTTTTCATATTGTCTCTCTGACTCATAATTTTTTGTTACTTACTTAATTATATTGACTTAACGATTATTCTTTCCACAAAGGTAATCCTGGAAAAATTCTCTATTTTAATATCAACAGAACTAGCAAAGGTCTTAATTACAACTGCACCCATTACCCTTTACTATGAAACATAATATACAAGTCTAGGATTTCAGACAAGAACATCTGATTGGCCAGTGAAGGGTGGAAATGCACTATTCTACCACCATATTCAGATACAGAAGGACAGCCATTTAATAGTTTAAGAGATTTAAGAAGGAGAATCTTGTTCTATTCACAGTTCCATAAGAGACCAAACTCTTACAAATAAAACTACAACCAAGAACTGTGAAGCTATGAAATGATGCTTAAGTTCCACACAAAATGACCTGTACTTGCCAATCAGGCCAAGTTTTTTTTACCCCAAAACTGAGGGAATTTGTTCAGGATTCTTAATTGCTTGATTATTTCATAATATACAGAAAAATGGTCTCAGATTAATGTCAAATGCAAAGTCAGACTCCACAGCTCATATATATGAAGAACTGAATAAGTACTTTTCCTTAGACTGCAACCAGTACCCTCTCTGGGAAACCTACAATTCAGTGCCCAGTGCTCATCTGACACTCTTGCCCAAGTCTGGAGTGGCTACCTCCATGAGCTTGTCTCTTCTTTTTCAATAATTTTAATCAGGTCAACATCTATCACAATACACCCCCCCCCCCCCAAACAGGAATTCTGTCCTCTTCCCAAGTTAGACACAGGGAAAAAACCTAAGGCAAATTAGAAAGGGAGTTGAAACTGGTTGGGAAGACCATCTAGAAAAGGTGACAAGTCAACTTAGCCTTGAAAAAAATTATCCAAAGGAAAGGTATAAAGGGAGATTTAAAAGGAGAACAGAGCACTTGAAAAGGAACTGATACCAGAAAGGGGTGGAGTGTGGGGGAAATTAGGCTTGCTAGAGAAAGAAAGAAATCACCGTCAATCCTGAATCCTCCTTGTGCTTCTTTGGTTGGGGAGGTAGGGGGGTGGGGGAGTGGAGGAGAGGGGCATGTAGAGAAAATGTTCCTAAACTCACTGATATCTAAGTTAAAAGTCAACAATATTAGTAAAGACCCATGTCAGAAGTTCCCTCCTCTGTCAAACTTTGTAAGATAATCCTCCCACCCCTGCCCTCCCACAGCACTTGCTTCTCTGCTCAGACCGCTGTCTGACTCACAGAGTTCGATGCGCACGATGTGTCTCTCTCCTTCAGATCACGAACTACTGGGAGGCAGCAACAGTCCTCCCACTGCCACATGGACTGACCTTCCTAAATCTGTGCCCACACTCCTGCTTTCCTGCCTGTCACAGACAAGACAAGCCTCTGTCCCTGTCTGAGCAGTGACTTCACTGATATTCTGTATTTTGTGTCTCATAACTCAAGGACTTTGTTCCCATAGAAATTTACTTCCCACTTTGTAGCAGCATCTACTTCTCATTCTCCACTCTTGTCTGCACAAAAATAACTAGCAGCCTCTTCTTGATCCTTGTGCCCATCCACCTACAGCTGTATCTCTTGCTCTTTGTCATAGTTCTCCCGCAGTCATCCATCCATCTATTTGCATTTCCTCACTTCACATCTTATCTTCCAACTGCATATATATTTGCACCCTAGTCACCCCACTCAAACTGTTCTGAGAAGGCTGATCACAGCCTCCATATTGCCAAATCCCTAGTGCACCACTTTGCTTTCATCTTACTCTCTTACAGACATTTCTCTTGAATGGGGTAGTGTTTAAAGGTTCCTAGTTTATCTTTACCATAAAATTCACTCTTTATGAATATTTTTGTTGACTATGTCCCACTATGGAAACTCTAAATATTACAACTCAGAATTCAATATTCAGTTTTTGATGTTCATTCCATCTGGTCAGGAGTTAATGTAATTGCAAGACTGGTGATTCTTAACTTTTCTGTCTACAATAATGACTACTCCCTTAAGAGTATTCAACATTTAATGTCTAAATGGCATTTCAAATGAAACAAAATTTGCTTTTCCTATTCCAACACCCTTGCTTTTTTAATTTTTTTCCTCCATGTTCCCCCATCTTCACAAGTTTCAAATCAAAACCCTAGAGCAATTAAGAATTCCAGGTTTTGTCATGTCATGCACATTTGAATCAAGACCAGTTTATATCTACCTCTTCCAGCATATCTCACACTTTCTCTACCCATCACCTCTACTTCTATCCCCTTCTCACAAATATATCAGTAATGCAGGCAATTTCCTTATAGTTTTATATGTTTGTTCCTGTTGAGGACTTCTGTAGTTGCAACACCCTCTGCTTGAACACTTGTCTCAAATTGACGTCAATAGTCAAATATACTGACTTCACGAGGTCCTTAAGATCAGCCAATCAAAATCCATTATGAAATTACTGTAGGGTGTCTTCTTAGCACTTATCACCATAAATCCCTTGCCTCTTGGTTTTTCCTCGTTAATCTCTGATAATGACTGTAAATTCTATGTCTCTTGTATTCACTAAATAGACCCTCTGCATGTAGAATAGTACCTGGCACATAATCAAGGCTCAAATGAATACTTATTAGGTAAATTCTTCTAGAGCTACTTGTTGAATGTATCCATCTAGACAAAGAATAGATACCAAGAGGATGTGGGAAGTTAAGAAGGAATAACTCTAACCTGGAGTCTGTACATACCTGAGACTTCAGAGCACACTTGACCTGGAGTCTATACCAAAAACATTCACAGGCCAGCCTGATTTTGAGCTACAGTGGGCTATGAAGTATCCTCAGGCAATCCCAACAAAGCATGAGTCACAGGGTTCCCCTCAAGAGTGGTACCCTGTGCCCACTCCTGCCAATTACTCAGCTTCAGCTCTAAGCATAGTACTGTAATTACACCTATTACTAATTAAAGGACAAAATAAATGTGAAGTGCCAGTGAAATACTGCACAGGAGTAAAGCAGCAATTATATTTATTGTATAATTTCCATTTGGCAATTATATTGATTGTACAATTGAACATACTGCATAATGGTGATAATTACAATTGTTAACATTCTCTGCTGGGAAGAATCCAAGTGGGTAAACAGGTTGCTTTGAGTTACTGACAATCAGAACAGGGAGTTTGGAGTTTCTCTTTAATTCTTACACATATTGATCAGAGATATTTCCTTAGGAAATAGTGAAGTTTGAAAAATAGACCTTTCATGTTTGAGAAGGAAAATCAATTGGAACCTTTCAGTATTTTGCATTGATGGGAGTAGATAAATGCAAAGGGAAATCAAACCCAGGGAAAAAAAAATAAAAGAAAACCTTCCTGGACTAGAACTGAATTGGCAACAAGCCTCAACCACAGGACCAGAGGCAGCTAGGAAACAAATCCCAGGGCATCAGAAAATGGCACTAAGAGCTAAGAACAAATCAAATCAATCTGCTTAGTGCATCACATTTGCATAAAAGTCCTTACTCCAGAGTGGCCAAACAAGGATAATGTTTGGTAAGAGAGTGTACATACTAAACCATAGACCTTTGATTTCTCCTTATACACATTCAGAAAGAAGGAATTACTGGTAACTTTATAATGGAGAGTAAACTAGCCTTCGGTTGAATCACCTTCATAAGATGAATATTGATGATATTGAGGGGGAAAATGTATATATATATATATATATGGTATATATATATATGGTAAGGGAGTATTTATGTCATATATATGTTCTACCCTTACAATAATATATACTATATATAATAAAATAGAATATATATTATATATAATGATAATAAATACAATAATATATATACAATAATACATGTTATTGTAGGGGAGAAACATATATGGCATAAATATGTTTATATATACATAGCATCTATATATATAGATATGGATTATATAATTGAACATACTGCATAATGGTGAATATATATAATATATATGTTCCCTCCACAAAAATGCATATATTATTGCATATATTATTATATAATATTTATATATGGCATATATACATATATATTTTCCCCTACAATAATATATATACATATATAGATAGATAGATCCACCACATATATGATATTGTAAGGGAGGGAAACATGACACACACATATATATGTAGACATGCTTTACCCCCTTACAGTATCATATATATACACGCATACTACATGTATATGTATGTGCCCCCCTTATAATATTAATGGGTCTTTGCAGACTTCTTAAGGAAGGAAGGGGATTAGAAGCCATCTAGTGTGTTCCTTTTATCATCACAGGGATTTGGAAAGTGATTTTTATGGAGATGGGTACTGTAGCAATATGAGCTGTATCAAGGGGCCAATGATAAATTTTGCAAACCATGAATGAACAGTAGAGAAGGCAGAAAAGGAGAACCAGGTCATAGTTAAATATAATGGATCAAGGAGACAGAGACTCGTTGTGAAAATCCTTTACCCCATTTCTTAGGGTAAAGAAATTAAAACTTCAGCAGATTCTGTGTATTGATTCCCAGATCCACTAAATCCTGACAAAATACCATCCATGTATGCAACCTTCAGGGAAGAAACCACCAATTCTAGTTTAGGGGCAAATCCAGATTATCTAGGAAATTAGAGAATCTTACTGGGTTTTAACTAATCAGTTAAAGTTCACTACTGTTAACTGAGGTGACATATGACCCAGTTCTGACCAATGTCATATCAAAAAAATCCTGGGAGTAGGAGTTGTAGGAAGGAGTCTCTCCATCTTATGAAAGATACTACAGAAAAGACATGTTCTTTCTCCCTCCAGTGGAGTTTGTTATGCCTGTGTGTAATGCCTGGTCCTGTAGAGCCAACATGTATTCATGAGGGGGAAAAGATGTGAATAAAACTGAGATGCTGAGTATGTCAGGACAGATGGTTGGGAGAAAACCTCAATCTTGGATACCATCATTGAGCCACTGAATAAACCAACACAAAACTACTCTCACTCTCTCTCTCTCTCTCTCTCTCTCTCTCTCTCTCTCTCTCTCTCTCTCTCTCCCTCTCTCTGTGTGTGTGTGTGTCTGTCTCTCTTTCGTTCTCTCTCACTCTCTCGTGCTATTCTTTTTAAGAGAGTTTCCTGTATTTACGAGCTAAAAGTTTCCTTACTGAACCAAAAATATAGAAGTAAACAAATTTGTTCAAGTTCACAGAGCAAGTAGGAAAACATGCCTGTATATAGGAAAACTAACGACCTCCAACTTTTATGTTCTTCAATTTCTGGACAAAATAAGAAGTGGGTGGATAGATGCAGAAGCAAATTATAGCAGCTTTACCTATATTTCTATATCTCTACAGATATTTGGCAATTCTAGATGATTAAACAAGGAAATGAAACAATTATTAACTGTTGTAAGAAAGCATCATACACCTCACCAAGTACTTAAAAGAAAGAACTTAAGTTATCTGTGAATTAAAAAAAACTCATGCCATAACCCTATTAGTAAACAAAAAAGTAATGATGAAAGTAAAAATGTAATACCTATGTAAACTTTCCAATTTGGCTCTTTTCTTCTGCTTGAGAAGCAATGAATTTACTAATAATTAAAATTAAAATTATAGTTCATATCACTGAATAACAGGCAATGTGCTAAGTTCTTTGAGAATGTTCTAATGTGACCCTTTTAGCAATATTGTGATGTATATTTTATTCTCTTGCTTTTACTAACACACTATTGTTGGAAAAAAGGGGTGTATTTATATACTGTTTTCCCATTTTTAATCTTCATTATCTTTAAAGTGTATATTTAACAATATGAAAACATCTAGTTAGGAAAATAGATAGTAGATAATTTTAACAAAGAAATTAGAAGTTCCAGCTTCATTAACATCTTGAAACAATTATTTTTCCATTATTAGCGCTAAACTACCATTTTTATATAAAATTTAGTCATTTTCAAAATTTCCCACTTAATTATAGGGTATGTCTATTTTAATTTATTATTTCATAGTTACTGGAAATTGAATGCAAAATTCTAAAATAGATTATTTTTTAAGATGATGCTCAGTATGTAAGCAAAAACAATGTCTGATAATCTACTTCAAACACCAGCTAAGTAAAGGATAGTCAACGATGGCATATGATCTTTCAATAAAATTAAGAATATTTCAAAATTGGAAAACCTTGCTCTAGATCTGGTCAGCTCAACACTGGTGCTCTTAAATACATAAGAAAACGTACTTCTAGTTTGTCAAAGCATCTAGCATCAGAGGTCCTGGTTTGAAAATGTGATTAACAAAAAAAAAAAAAAAAAGAATGACACCCTGTGTGTAATTATTTTCATAGTTTTATTTAGCAAAATAGCAACAGGACAAGATGATTAATAGCAAAACATGGGTTTTGAAAATATCTTTAAAGGCATTTCATCAATAAATTTAAAATAATTTTTAAAATGACTGTAATAATAAAGTTTTCATAGCCATGATATAAATCTTCAGAGGTGAGGATGCCTTAATGACAGATAATAATCCAGTTAAAACTGTATCAGCTCAAGAAGACCGTAGAGAAGAGTTTTAGGAATGTGAGGTCAAATTTCTGTTCATTTCACCATCTCTACTGAAAGCTTTAGTTTTATGCCAATTCACATGTTTATTATAGCTCAAACATAGCATATTATGAAATGGTTAATAATTGGGATTCTGAGAAAAGAAAACATATTCTAAATAATATATATTA
>PVHY01014116.1:0-39384 GCA_004024945.1 Uropsilus gracilis
CCCCTCTACCTCCTCCACCCCACCCCACCCCTACCCCCCGCCATTCAATCTCAAATGAGTTCAGGTAAGCAGCCTCCTTTAAATTCTTTAAAGGAACCCCATCACCCACCACATTAAAGGAAAAGGGTATAAATTGCATAGTAATAGGATATCCAGACTTTTCAAGATCTGATTAGCGTCACTATGCACAAAATTTACTCATTTAAAACAGCAATCTTACCAGTAGGTACACTTAGTATTCACACTTTTCAGATAAGTAAACAGCCGGAGAGAAAGTAAGGAAATTACCCAAGATCAGCTAGTAGGTGGCACAGGGAGGCTTAATTTAATAACTCTGACCTCTTGACTCCCAAGTTCACAATTTAAGCACAATAATACTCTGGATCTGCTCAATGAATGTTTGTTAGATGAGTTGTGTGCAAGAGCTTAATGTCTTTTCATATGACACCGAACACAGGCGTGAATCCTAATCACCTCTAAGAGTCACTTGAAGCCAGAGATGATCGTTGTTACTGTATAGACCTCCTGCACTTAATTAAGTCTCTTGTTTCATGGGGCGGGCGGGCAGGTGGTGGGTAAGAAAGAATGAGGTGTCAAAGGCCACCGGTTGGCCCCAGACGAACCGAGTTGCCTTCGTCTACCTAGTAAACGAGGTGACACGCCCAGTGCACACACCACGACACAGAATCTGAGACTCAAGTCCTCATACCCCAGCGACAGGGATTTGAACCTGTCCTTCCAAGAGGTCCCCCGTGGGGAGAGAGCGGAGGGTAGGCATGTGGTTATTCCCGGGCCACTTACCTCATCTCGGCACTGCTTCTGGCACATCTGGCAATACCATCGCAACTTCTGAAGCCCTTTCGATTTGATCCTGTTGGCGATGGCCTTAGGAGTCAGAAAATCTGACTTCCCCATCGCGACCCGGTCAAGACAACTTTCAGGACCACAACACCCTTCCAACCGGAAGCGGAATGGAGCTAGAGGTAGGGTGGGCGGGACAAAAGAGTCGCAGGGCGGAAGGAGGTAGGGCCTGGAGAGACTAGGACTCCAACGCTCGCGAGCATTCCTCCTGTGGCGAGAGTACGCGAGATTGGAAGAGAAAGCGGAGAGAAAGGGGGCGTGGGGAAGGTTCCGCGCATGCGCGGTAGGGTCTGTCTGACCGACCTTCAGCCGGCCCATTACCACCATGTTCTCTCGGGCGGGCGTCGCTGGCCTTTCGGCCTGGGCCGTGCAGCCGCAATGGTATGATATAGTTGAGGTGGGAAGGGAAAATTTTGCGAGAAATTAAAGAGCGCGGTTAAGGGGAAGGAGAAGCGGTGCAGGCGAATGGGACGGAGCAGGGTTCGCGGCGCCGGGTGGGCCTCCTCGCCTGCTGCGGCCCCAGGAAAGCCCTTGCTTGCAGGAAGCGCCTTGGAACGCGAGCGCGCTAGTGGGCACGAGAGAATAAGGTCACGCCACGTCTCCTGAGGATGGACGGGGCGGGGTGAGGGTCACGAGGAGTGGTCATCGTGAACCTCGGAGTTGCGACCTTAGTCCGACTTAATTTTAGGGCAGTCTCAGCTACGTTCCTGTTTTGTGCCAGATGCAAGTATGTTGGAGTCTTTATCCCAGCCCATGAAGTGTGGGGAGAGGAAGACCTGAGGAAAGGTCTGGGGAAAGGTTAAGTTGTGCTTAGTGCCCTTGACGTCGTTAGAAACCCTTCAGTGCAGATCCGAGTGACCTTTGAAGAGCTGTTCGAATCGGTTGGAACATCTAGTAATGCTAAGCATCTGGTGAATCAAATAAGTGTCTTCTTTGGCTAATAGTAGTTTGGATGCAAAAAGGGCCTTAAAAGGACCTTCCTCTGCCCGTTGGTGAGGACGGAAAGACTCCTAAGCACTATCTTGAAACCATTATCTTGAAGTAGTAACCCTGCAAGGTCATGAACTTGTCACAAGGTCCCGAGGAGGAGTTGATAGTGGGATATTTAAGTGCCATCTGTAAACTACTGTGCAGTTTTAAGGATTTTTAAGATTGGTTCCTTGGTGTAATAATTGTAATTAGTAAGGCCTATTAATAGGCAGGTACAAGTTGGTTTGTTGTGATATGTAACAGAATGAAATGG
Organism: Uropsilus gracilis; assembly: GCA_004024945.1. Taxonomy (NCBI): domain Eukaryota; kingdom Metazoa; phylum Chordata; class Mammalia; order Eulipotyphla; family Talpidae; genus Uropsilus; species Uropsilus gracilis. Next base: position 2,105 of record PVHY01014116.1, read on the forward strand.
TTTGAAACTAGACAGAATCTGGGTGAATTTCAGATGGTGTTTAGGAAATTATTAGCTAAAGCCTGTGTAGCTGTACCGGCCCTAAGCAATAGATTTTTTTTTCCCCTTTTGGAGACTAGGTCTCGCGGTTTTTGCCTGTGAACCACAGGCTCACGTTACCGGGCTCAAGCATTCCCCAGCCTCAGCTTCCCAGGTAGCTGGGATTACAGCCGCGCGCCACCACGCCCAGCTATAATTTTTTGGAACTAGGTCTCGCTACATGCCCCTGGAGGGACTTGAACCGCAATCCCTGGCCTCGGCCGTGGCTTTCTAGGCTGCTGCTTACAGGCATATGCCACCATGCCCGGCCTCGGCAATAGATTTTTTTATACTGATTTAGGTAAAGGACTGTAAGGCTTTTATTGAAATAAATACGTTTCATTAAGCAAGGAATTTATAACGGGTAATAAGGTTAAGAATTCTGATGCGAGAGAGCTACATAAAAATGTTTGCAAATTTACCTTGGAAGTCAGATTTTCTGTACTAAAAAAGAATTTTCATGGGAATTAACTTGAGTTCTCCCTCATGTAGGTTGTACCTTTTGTTTTCATTCAACTAATATTGTTCAATACCAACCCTGCACCACGTTGGCATTGTGGAAAGTGCTAGATTATAGTGATAAACAAATAGGGGCTTAGTGAGACAGTCTGTAGCTTGTGGCTTGTACTGGTATTCAGCATACATCATTTCTTTCTTTTTTTTTTTTTTTTTTTTTTTTTTTTTTTTTTTTTTTTTTTTTTTTTTTTTTTGAGACTAGGTGTCCCTATTTTTGCCCTTAGAACCGCAGGCTCACTGGGTTGCCCTGGGTACCACAGACTCTTGCAATCCCCAGCCTCAGCTTCCCAGGTAGCTGGGATTACAGGCGCTCACCACCACACCCAGCTGTTTTTTTGGAACTAGGTCTCGCTACGGGCCCCAGGCGGGACTCGAACTGAGACCCCTAGCCCCAGCTGCTTCATAGGCTGAAGCTTACAGGCATGAGCTACCGTGCCTGGCCAGCATACATCATTTCTTCTCATCTTGCTGTATATTAATATTATCTTAGTACTTTCAGAACCTTAAATAGTATCTAAGTTAATCTTTTAAAAATGTAACATTTCTGAAATGAGAACAAAATACTTTGAATAAAACTATAGAAATAACTTAAAAAAAAAAACCCATACGACTGTTTTTAGATCTTTAAAACAAGACATCAGTATGAGACAACTGTTGTTCAGGGTGAAAATTGGAGCTTCAGTCAACAAATGATAGTTATAATCCTGTTTTTTTAAAAACGTTTTTTAATTATTAGGTTGTGGTTATTAGTATCAGAGTTGTGCTATACCAAGCATAGTTTACCCTCTTTTTCACTTAACTCTGTCACTCAGGTACCTAATATCTTTCTTACTTCTGTGTATCTACTTGTATCTGCTTCCCATTCAAAATTGCCTTTTAAATTAAGGAATTAATGTTTTACATTGTAAAGCATTTGGAAGGGGACAAAATACCTTTGCCTTTACAGAACCAGTGAGGGTTCTGTTTTGGTTACTGAAAGCTTTTAAAAGTACAGATTGTTACAGTTAGCAGTTTTGTTTCATTTTTAAGGATATTAGCATACTGACATTAAACCTTAACCTTAATTGAAATCAGTTTCATTAAATTTTACAGTATCAGTAAATTTCTAAATAATTAGAAATTGACTGTGTTTTTTTAAAAGGTAATTAAGAAAGTGGGGGGAAATGAGAAAGTCCTGTTTATTTTTTTCAAATGAAGGAAAATATATTTTTCTTACATGTTCAGTCTCTAAAATGGAAATGTTTTACGATAGGGCATCAAATTATACATGGACTTAAAAGGTGACATACGGCATTTCAGGAAAGAAAAGGCAAATTCTGTTCGAGACTGAAATAGTAGCTAATTACTTATAAATAAAAAAATTAAAAATGTGACAGAATGTAGTATAAGAAATGAACTCTGGAGTGAAACGGTGGGCTTTGAGTCATGACTGCTACACTCACTTGGCTGTGTGACCTTGGGTAAGTCATCTCTCACCATTTCCTCATCAGTTAAATGAAATTAATAATAGCACTCAATTCACCGAATTAGTGTGAAGATTAGAAGAATGTGTAGAAACTTAGGGTAGTTTGAGAAATGTTTGTGTGGGTCCAAATATAGTGATTGAAAAAACAAAAGCAATTTTATAAATGCATTTTTACAATTTTACAAAAAATGTTTACTTGCCAAAGAAGTCTGTTCCTTAGGAATTAGCTAATGCTTTCTTTTGTTTTTGTTTTTGTTTTTTATATTATACATCTTAAAATGCTCCTTTCAGACTGCCTAATTATTTCTTTTTTTTTGTTTGTTTTTTGGTTTTTGGTTTTTTTTGAGACTAGGTCTAGCTATTTTTGCCTGTGGAACTGCAGGCTCTTGTTGCCCGGGGTGCCACGGACTCAAGCAATCCCCAGCCTCAGCTTTCCAGGTAGCTGGGATTATAGGCGCGCGCCACCATGCCCAGCTATTTTTTGGAACTAGGTCTCGTTACGGGCCCCAGGCGGGACTTGAACCGCGATCCCTAGCCCCAGCTGCTTCATAGGCTGAAGCTTACAAGCACGAGCCACCGTGCCTGGCCTCTAATTATTTCTTTAAACAGTGAATCACTCACTGTCAGCCTTGTTGGCTCCCTCCTTTACTGCCTTCTTAAGTATTTCTGACAGTGCTATATGATCGTACTAGACAATGATAATTTACAATCTGATTTCCATTCACTGCATTTAATATGTTTCAAGTTTCTCAAACAACCTCTTGATGATTTTTCAGGACATAATGCAGTTTTTCATAATATGCAACTAATTTTCTGATATCAGGACTTTTTTTCATTTCCAAAACTTCTACATGCAGTAGAACAAGCTATCTCTGAAGAGCTTCAAACCAGTTGGTGATTAATCTCTACTCAGATTATACTTTAAATGTAAAGTTGCAACACTAGAACTAAATGAAGGGACAACAAACAGCCTTCAAAACAGGAAATTAGGACATGTGCATAGCATAATAAATCACAAAGCTCATACTTTCAGTTGGGATAATTTGGAAACCAAAACCTTGTAAATTCTTTTAAACACAGCATACAATTCAACTTTCTTCCCTGTGACATATTCTAACCAAAAACTTAATGCCAATTAAATTGGAGGATCTACCTAAGACCATAATGTCCAAATGTCATTCCTTATAGTCTGTAAACTTACAATGTTTGGGTTAAAAGTTATGTCCCAGAAATGGTGGTATATTTTCATATTCCATTATGAAAAAGGTGTAGTTGGTCTGAGGGCTGTGGGTATTGTTCAGCTGTTTAACATTCATTATGAAAAGGTGTTCAATGGAATAATCATTATTTGAGATAATCAGAAATAGCAGAACTTGTCAGCATTTGACATTTTCTCTACTTTAGTGGATCTAATCTTATAACTAAACTTAATATTTTCTGCATAATCTCCTTTACTGTCTTTGTCTCTGTAGCTGAATAATGGGGTGATGAGTTTTTTTTAAATTGACTGCTGCCTTTTATACTGCTACCTTTTAAGCAGGATCACAAAATAGAATCTTTTTAGAAATAATTGAATTCATAGTACAGAGTTCCATCTATATCTTACCTGTGATATATATGCTACAATTACTTTACCATTATTGACACATTGCTAACTCAGGTGCAGTTTCATTAAGTTTCGGTTTTTGTTAGGTCTGTGGATTTTGACAAATAATGGTAGGTATCTAACATAGTAATATACAAAATAGTTTTGCTGTCCTAAAAATTTCTACCTGAAATTCTGGCCACCACTGATCTTTTCACTGTTGATACAATTTCATTTTTTCTGGAATAGCTTTGAGTTGGCATGAGATGTGCATACCTTTTTTGTGGCTTTATAGTTCATGTGTTTTCATTGTTGTGTAATACTCCTTTGTGTGGATCTAGCAGTGTTTCTTTATTCATTCACATCTTAAAACCATCCTTCAGCCCGGCACAGTTAGCACGTGCCTGTAAGCTTTAGCCTATGAAGTGGCTGGGGCTAGGGATCACAATTTGAGTCCCGCTCGGGGCCATACAGCTAGACCTAGTCCCAAAAAATAGCTGGGCATGGTGGTACGCACCTGTAATCCCAGCTACCTGGGAAGCTAAGGTTGGGTATTGCTTGAATCTGTGGTACCCCGGGCAGCGTGAGCCTGCTATTCCACAGGCAAAAATAGTGAGATCTAGCTTAAAAAAAAAAAAAAATCCTCCAGAGTAGTATTAGTGGTTTATTTCTGTTAACTGTTCTCTTCCATTGAGCATCTTTTTTTCACCATTGTTACTCTTATTACAGTAAGTTTTGAAGTCAGGCAGTGCCCTTCAGTCTTGTTTTTCTTCAAAATTATGTCAGTTATTCTGAGTTTTCGTCACTTCCATGTAAAGGTTGAAATCAGTTTATTGATGTCCACAAAGTAACTTGCTGACATCTAGGTTGCATCTGTTGATCAAGTGGGCAATAATTGACTGGGACACTTAGTTTTCCTTCCTGCCCATGAATATGGAACCTCACTCCTTGTATTTGGACCTTGAATTTCTTTTAGTTTTGCTCTTTTCCTTATAGTTCAAATTTATATGTGTGGTTAAATACTTAGCATTTCTAAGTGTACGGTTTGTTTTTTTTTTACCTTGAAACCCTGGCAGTTGACTTCTGTATGTATTAATCTTGTGTTTGCAACTTTGCTGTAGTTGGTTTGAGTTCCTGGGTTTTTTTTATTATCTTAGTTTTTGCTGATTCTGTGTTATTTTCCACATAGGCAACCATGCTGTTTAGGAATATAAACAGCTTTATTTCTCCCCAATATGTATACATTTTATTTCCTTTCCTTGTGTTATTGTATTAGGTTTTTGTTTTTTTTGAGACTAAGTCTCGCTATTTTTGCCCATGGAACCGCAGGCTCACGTTGCCCGGGGTACCATGGATTCAAGCAGTCACCATCCTCAGCTTCCCAGGTAGCTGTGATTACAGGCGCGCGCCACCACGACCAGCTATTTTTTGGGACTAGGTCTCGCTATGTTGCCCCGAGTGGAACTCGAACCTCATAGACTGAAGCTTATAGGCACGAACCACTGTGCCTGGCTCAGCTTCTATTTTTTTAACGTTAAATTACATGCCTTTTTTTTTTTTTTTAAAGCAGACACCTTTTACCAGGTTGGGAAAGTTATCTATTCCTAATTTGCTGAGAGGTTTTTACCATGAATAGGCATTAGATTTTGCCAAATGCTATTTGTATCTGTTTTTCATAGATTTTTCTTTAACTTGTGGTACTTTGGATTATATTATTTGATTTTCTAATGGTAGACCAGCCTTGCGTGCCTGGAATACTTGGTTGTACTGTGTAATTATTTTAATATTGTTGGATTCAATTTCCTAATATTTTGTACATCTATGTTAATGAGAAATAATCTCTAATTTTCACTTTTTATGTTTTCTATCTTTGGTATCAGAGTATGATGACCTCATAAGACCAGTAAATATTCCCTGTGCTGCCTCTTTTTTTTAAATTAAGACATATTCAAAATTCACTATCTCCAGGAAAATTGCCCCCAGCCAGTTTTCCGTTCTTAGTTAATGAACACTGTCCATTCAGATCATTAAATTAGAAATCTTTAGGTCAAACCAGATCATTCTTTCTATTTTCCTTCTTACTCTAAGAATTTGCTCTCAAGTCTAGTCTCTTGCTGCTTTACCAGTAGCAATCCAGTGTCCTGCCTTCTCTTGTCCAGAAACTATAGCAACCCCTTTTTCAGTCTCTGTGTCGTCATTATTCTAACATCATTTTGTGCTTTTACTGCCATACAAGATACTAAACTGATTTGTGGACTTAGAAACATTCATCATTCCCCTACTGCTTAAGAAGTAATATTTTAATTTCTTAACCCAACCTAATTCTCCAGCTTCAAAATTATATCCAATTCTTCGAATGCCCTCCTTAGACTCTCTTTTATGAACAGATTTGCTGATGACTTCATATGTAGTTGGATAGTTTAGCAAGATAAAGTTTTGCCTTTTCTATCATTTAAACAGTATAAACAAATAAAGAATGAAGGTGTGAATATGTGAATGCCATTGTGACTTCAGTGGACGGAATGGTTTTTGATAGAAATATAGCAAATGAAAAAAGGTCTTTGTTAAAATGAATTGGTATCTGTTAAGTTATTAAATATATACATACATTTTCCCACATGAGTAAAAGACTGAGGATGGCCATGCTCACAGCAGCTGAGAAAAAAGATTGTTTCTTTATGCGACATTCTTTAAAGCATTATATTAACTTTGAAAGCATTATAAAGCATCATTCTCCCCCTTCCAAAAAAAAATCACAACTTATTTTTAAAAATTTTTGTTTTCAGGATCCAAGTTCGAAATATGGCAACTTTGAAAGATAGTAAGTACTTTATGTCATTTGTGGATTAAGAAAAACTAAATTTTGACTAGAAGTGCTTTTAGAAATGTCTTGCACTAGCCCACATTATATTTGGTTAAAATTAGCAAGTGAATCTATATGTGTGGAACACTGAGGTTTTTTTTTTTTTTTAAAAGGAAAGCTATAAAGTGACACATGAGAAAGATTTGTTCTAATTTTATTTGTATGATAATGATATCACTAGAAAACTATATATACATATGTAACTAAAAACATTAATTTTTTGAAATATGTAGTTAAATGCCATTTTCAATACCATGTTATATTTTAAATGTACATCAGTTCATCTGTGTTTTTATTTTGCTTGTCCTGTCTACCCAGCAGCTAAATTTTTCCTTTTTCAGTATTTGTTCCAATATTAAGCCTGACATAGTATCACTCTGTTACCTGATGATCTGAATACTAATTACTCTACCCTGCTGCTTAGGAAAAATATTTCTGATATATTCACAAATAAAATTGTACTAAAACCCTTTTATTTAACACAGCACTATTTTTTAGTTACCAGGCGACTAAAGTCGATCAAAAACATTCAGAAAATTACCAAATCTATGAAAATGGTGGCAGCAGCAAAGTATTCCCGAGCTGAGAGGGAGCTGAAACCAGCTCGTGTGTATGGAACAGGATCTTTGGGTAAGAGAAGAGTGTAATGTACAAATGACAAAGAACAATTTAATGTAAAGAAGATTGCAGTTAATAACTTCTGTTTGGTGCTTATTGTGATAGCAAGCTTATTTTAAGGATTTTATATGTACTCATTTTTCAGCAACTCTATGATGCTTAGGGTCCCTGCTTTACAGATGGGAAAGATGGAAGCACCCTGAAAATCAAGTAACTTGCACACGTTCACATACCTAAATGGCATAGCAACAAGGTCTGATGTATGTAATTCTTTTAATTTTGGAAATATTCAGAACACTTTTCTACATTATGAAAAGAGCTTGGAAACAGTGCCGCAGACTTGCTTTATCTGTTACTTTGTGATGTAATATGTAGGGGGGACAGTAGGGTGAGGAGGTAGTACTCTACATTGGAGAGTAAACTGTGTAGTCATGGATATGACTTGTGAATACATGAGTGGAGTGTTTAAATATATCACTGTAAAAGAAAGCAAAATTTGTATCTATGTGTTAAGGTATGTAATAATGTAAGCAAATGCCACACACCCTAGTTTTTTGTTCTTTATTTTTTTTAATATGCATTTATACTACTGAAGAAAATTTGCGTGAAAAAATGATAGAGCAGTAAGCCTCAGTGGAAATGACTGCTTTAAAAATGAAAAATGTGGTTTTATCTGCCAGGTATGGCAGAGAGTTGCTGAGTTAGGTTTTAGCATTCCTTATTAGCTCCAACATTTGCCCTCATGAGTTGGTTTCTCTTGCTAGTACTAATCATGTAGGGGGTTGGTAAATCAGTGTCTAATCTACTTAACATGATAAAAGGGAGGTCATTTCTCTAGTCACCTTCTCTGCTGATTGGAATAACTATAATAAATTTGTCTTTGCCAAAAAGTATGCAACCACAAGTTACTTCTTTTTATTAAGAAACTGACTTACATATCTGATGGTATTAAAAATTGTAGTATAATACTAAGAATTCAAGTCAAGACTTCTAAGTGCTTCAAACTAAAAAGATTCTAAATTAGTGGCTATTAAATGACTAATAATTTAAAAAACTTCAAAACAGGCATTTTATGTAATGTAATGTATAGAAATTTAAAAGACAATTTTCCCCACTCCCCTGAAATTTGGACTTGAGTATTTTTGTGGAGAATCCTCAGTTACCAGAATCACTGTCCTGTACTGAAAAAGGTAATAGCAGGAATTTTGTTGAAATGGGTGAATGTGACATCCAGGAGGACGCACCTTTAAGGAGCTACAGGGAGGACATGCTGCTGAAGTTCATCCTGTATTGGCACCCAGGCGGTGTTTCCCATGGGCTGCTCATAGTCAGCAACTGAGTACAGGCAGATGTTAAAATAGGCCTGTTTCTGGGAGACTTGGGATTCAGAAAGACTTCCTGCCAGTCTTTCTGAACTTTCTTTGAACTGCACAGTAATCTAGGAAGCTGCCTCCCAACCTTTCTTCCACCTCTTCTTGTTTTGAGTCAGACTTCTATTGTGGTATGATATTTCTTTTGCTCTTTTCCTTTTTTTTTCTCATAAGCACTTCCCCAGTAAAATCCCTATTAGACCTTACTTAATATCCTTTTGGTCTTGTTTCTTGGAAAACTAGACCAACAAGGTGAAATTGTTTCATTAATCCCTAAAATAAACTGGTACCCATTAGTTTACTATTAAGAGTCTTTGTCAGAACTTGGTATAGTGTTTGTATGAGCATCTAAGTAAATATATATGTCCTACATTTTGAGGTTGTGTACTGAAGGTCTGCATTCTTAGAAGTCTGACAAGTTGATAACGCTGTAATTCTGTCCTTTTGACAAGTTTTTTTAAACTCAACTAGCGATTTCTTTTAGGTACTATTTAAGGTAAATTGGTCCATAGGAACTTTTATTGTAGGTCTTTGTGATTTTCAGTATGATTGTAAATGGAATAAGTACACAGCCAGTTTGATCATTAGTCAGATGCCACCTAATTTAAATGCACCATTTTGAAAAGTCAGTTCTTCTGTAAATTAGGAAGCATTGGTGTATTTATCGTGGTATGTATTTAAAGTATTCTTGCTTTTTTGTTTGTTTTTAAGCTCTGTATGAAAAAGCGGAAATTAAGGCTCCTGAAAACAAGAAGAAACACCTCCTTATTGGTGTGTCTTCAGACCGAGGGCTTTGTGGTGCTATTCATTCCTCAGTTGCGAAACAGATGAAAAATGAGGTCGCCACGCTGACAGCAGCTGGGAAAGAAGTTATGCTTGTTGGAATTGGTGATAAAATAAGGGGTATTCTTTATAGGTAATTTAAACAAATACATATTGTTTGCGAAGTCAATTTGTAGCTACAAATTGGGTGCTCTATGTCACTTTAATAGTTTATTTAGGCAGAGTTTTTTTTTAGTTATCTACTTTATATTCAGAGAGGTTTTTTTGTTTTAAGTTTTCAAGGACATATTAGAACATAAAGATTTCTTGTTTTCTTCTCCTTCATCCAAACTGTAAACACAAAGTAATGGAAATATCAAAAAGCATTGACATTTTAAAAGTGAAGGCTGAGGAGATAGGCCTGGAAAATGTCATAAGTGAACAAATAGTGAATTGAAATTAGAAGGAGAGAAATAAAGGCGAGCCGGGCACAGTGGCACATGCCTATAAGCTTCAGCCTATGAAGCGGCTGGGGTTAGGGATTGCGGTTCAAGTCCCACTCGGGGCAACACAGACCAATTCCCAAAAAATAGCTGGGCGTGGTGGCACACGCCTGTAATCCCAGCTACGTGGGAAGCTCAGGCTGGGAATTGCTTGATTCCGTGGTACCACGGGCAACGTGAGCCTGCGGTTCCATGGGCAAAAATAGCAAGACCTAGTCTCAAAAAAAAAAAAAAAAAAAGGAGGAGAGAAATAAAGGCAGAAGTATAAAATGAGAAAGATTTTTGTAGGTGCTGAGGGGAAGGAGTTATGATTATGAGGTAGTATGAATGATAATAATTTCTCATAATGATTGACACCCCACTATCTTAATATGAAGTGATATTTTTCCCTTATTCCCTTTATTTTTAAGTATTTCATTAACTACTTTATGTGATCTCTTCATTTTCCTGTAGGACTCATTCTGACCAGTTTCTGGTATCGTTCAAAGAAGTGGGAAGAAAGCCCCCTACTTTTGGAGATGCATCTGTCATTGCACTTGAATTATTAAATTCTGGATATGAATTTGATGAAGGGTCTATCATCTTTAATCGATTCAGGCAAGAAAAATTTAGAAACCAAGGCTTTTATGTTTTTGTTCTTATTTTAAAACAATTAAATTTCAACAGTTTACAAATTATTATTTGACCCTAGAAAGATAACAGAATTGAGACTCCTAGAAGAGAGAGAGGGAGGATGGACTTCGGGGAAAAAGAGTGGGGGGAGCCCAACAGGCAAGGCTGTTGTATTTTCGTGGTGATACCTAAGGAACTATGAACCTACTCCCCTAAATCATATATGCATATATGTAGATGTGGGTGTCTATTATAAACCAATAATAACCTCAAAAATTACATAAATTAAAAATATATACTATTTTGAAATTTAAACTTTTGTCATTTCTAGGTCCGTCATCTCCTATAAAACAGAAGGAAGACCCATCTTTTCTCTTGAGACCATTGCAAGTTCTGGTAAGTTTTTGGATGACAAGTACTTTTTCATATAGAAAGGAGAGATTACATTTAGGAAGAGTATTTGTCAGGGTGGCTGGTTTCAAATGTATCAAAGTGATATCCCGCTGTTTCTATCATCATTGACTAGTGACTTCTTTGATACTTTAACCCTTTTTTTGTTTGGTGTCTGTTAATTCCATTCCTTCATTAATTAAATATTCATCAAGAGCCATCTTTAGACAAGGATTGAAGAACATAGCTAGAAACTGACTTCACAGTCTACTTTGGAATCTAACAATAGTATAATCAGAAACTCGAATGGAGATTATTTGAGCAGTGCACACATTAATTTATATTGACCTGCTTAATGAAACATTTTAGAAATACTATTCTGTAATTTAATTTTTCTAAGGCATTTTCTCTTATGTATTTCTTCTATCCTAAAATGTACACCTTTATACACTTCAGCATCTCTGAAGTTGAGTTGCTTGTAACAGCAAGTGACATGTCCTTTTTAATTACTTATGTTGTTTTCTTTCTTAGTGGTACATATATTCAGTATATAGTATCTTAAATTTGATAACATGTACTATTTCACCATTTTACCCTAGTGAAAGGATTTTTAAGTGTGTTGCTAAATTTCTGCAACATAACTACCAAAATTCATATTAACCTCTAATTCTCCCATTCTTTGATATTATTAGAAAAGTTTTCCTGATGTTCGGATTCTCCAGTAATCAAATGGCAAAATTAGGGTTTTGAATTACAGTATACTAGTTTCAATTTCCATTTAATTTCTTGATTGAAAAACATTCACTGGCTTTTTGGTTTAGTGCTGGGTACCTTTCTAGATGCTATGCAGGGGATTTTATAATTATGAAATGCAGTGAAGTTACATGGTTGTTGGATTAACTTTATAATAAAGGGTTTTTATACTAGTAGTACTAGAGTAGTACTACTAAGCTTTTTCCATTGAATCGGTCTGCACAGTATAACATTGAAGAAATATATTGCTTATTTTAACAGATAGCATGAGTATATATGATGATGTTGATGCTGATGTACTGCAGAATTACCAAGAATATAATCTGGCCAACATCATTTACTATTCTCTGAAGGAATCCACCACAAGTGAGCAAAGTGCCAGGATGACAGCCATGGACAATGCTAGCAAGAATGCATGTAAGCACATGATCGATTCCTCCATGCGCGTAGCATGAAGATGGCCAAATATTAACATTCTCTAAGTAGACCAAGAAGCAGAACTGGCATCGAGTTATGGCTCTGTTATTGATTGTATGAAAGTTCTGACCAATTATTCTCTTTTCTTCAGTTTTCTTATCTGAAAAGATAGAAACAGTGTTCTCTACTTTAAAGAAGATATTTTACTGAGCAGGCAGTAAGTTTGCAAATAATTTGGAAAAGTTACATGAAGATACCGAAGTATCTTCATAAAGATTTTTGATTAGACTACCCAGGGCAACATGATTCTCAAAAAAGCAGCCGGGCATGGTGGCGGGCACCTATAATCCCAGCTACCTGGAAACTGAGGCTGGGGATTGCTTGAGACCATGTGATTGGGACTACCCTGGGCAACATAAGTGAGATCTAGTCTCCCAAAAAAAGATTTTTTTTTTTGAGAGACTAATTTGTACCCAAAATGAAACAATCTTATTTTCAGATGAAGCAACATACGTGTGAATAAGTGTATAAACAAGTTACCCTTTTCTAGTTTTAGATTTCCTTGTCTGATCTTTGTGCTTAATTTGCAGCTGAGATGATTGACAAGTTGACTTTGACTTTCAATCGCACCCGCCAAGCTGTCATCACTAAAGAGTTGATTGAGATCATCTCTGGTGCTGCAGCCCTGTAAGTAATTGAAGACTGCCTTCACAGACTTGTTTTCATTGTCTCTCTTTTTCTGTTAGTTTAGCCACTAGATGTTCAGAAGTTTTCTGTTTTGTCTTACTGCTAAAGAGGAAATGACCCATTGTTTGATCTTCTAACTTTACTCTTAGAATATAAAGATTTGATGAAAATGGGATCTCTGGTTCTAATGGCATCAGTTGAAACATTCAAGCTTAGTTTTTTCTTAGAAATGAGTATATTGTTAGCTTTCACCTTTCTGGAGCATAGGAATAAGAATGTGAATGATGTCATTTATAAAATTTGTCTTTGGAATTTAAAATACTATAAACCAAGCTATCTGAGTAGTAGGGTTTAAGTTATCTATAACTTGGTGGATGATGATAGGGTACAGAAATTTTTGAGTTACTAAATTTCTTATGTCAGTACTGTAAGATTGTATGTTGCTTTCCTTAAGAATTTCTTGGTTGTGTGGAAAAGTTAATGTTTGAGAAACCTGGGTCAAGAGATGAAAATTCTCTTCACAAAATTATTAAGTTGAACAACCACTGTGTTCAAGGAGCGTGCCAGGCACAGTGTTAAAGAATGTGATTCTTTCAAGGCACTTGTATTTTAATAGGATAAGAAAAATACGCATATAATTGTGTTGAAAGATAAAAGATGTAATAAGGTACCTTTGGCTCTTTTTTCACCTCCTACTAATTGGTGGTAACAGGTTCTGTAAGTTTTACCTTCTGACTATCTCTTGGCTCGTTCCTCTTTTTAATACCCACTTAATATAATTCTTCTAATTTCTCTCGGGAATTAAAAAAGGATATTCATGAAGTGCCTCTTCAAGAGCTAGACACCATACATTTAATGGTGACAGTATTTGTTAAGCTCACATCTTAACAGGAAAGACAGACATGATTATAAGTTGTTGCTGTGGACAGGAATCAGCCAGCTATGGCCTGGAGCTAAGAAAGGCTTTAGATATTTAAAAGCTTATAAGAAAGAGCAGTGTATGATCCAAAATGGTTAAATTTACTATCTGAATCTTAGAAAGAAGTGGCTTGTGACAGTATTATGAGGAGAATATCAGAATCTATTCTATATTACATAATCCTTCAAAAAAACACACTGCTGGCTTGATATATGTGAGCCTTTTTTTTTTTTTTTTTTGGGCAAGCAGCACTATAGTATAGGACTACTACAGTTTCCTACTTTCCCTTGAATTTCAACCACATTGAGCTACTTACAGCTGTACAAAAACATCATACTTTATCTTTCCTCCAAGGGATGGTACATGCTTTTGCCAGAAATGTCAATCTTCTCTCTCACTTTTGTCTCTCTGACTCTTTCGTATATGCCTATATCCTAATGGAGCTGACAGTCCTTTCAGAAAAACCTCCTTTACATTTGGAGTACCCTTTGTTAGCATTCTGTGTTTCCCTCCATCAGCAGCTAACACCATTTTATTAAGAAGTGACCTTTTATTAGGAATTGATCTCAAACTTTTTATATGCTATGGTGAAATTGAATGGATTATGTCTTGACTCACTTTCGTAGCCCATCACTTGGCACATATTTTCAAATATTTGTTAAGTGAGTGAATGATGTGTCATAAAACTGGGGGTTTAGAGGAGGGAGAGAGAACATTTTATTGGGTATTTGAATATGTGGGTCCATGTTTAGGACATGTTTATCAGTAAGATTAAATTTGGTCCTTTATTTCTGGTGCAAAGAGACAGAAATAAAACTAATTGAGGCTGTTCCATAAGTAGTAACTAGATTTTTCTGCTTTGCCTTCCAAGCATGACTTTTAAGACTAACTTGTCTAGAACTGGTAACTAAAGTTCTGTCAACATCCTGGAGTACAGTGCCCTTGTCACTTACTAACTTGATAAACTTGAGAAAGACACTCAGAAATCTGTGATAGGGTTTTATCATTAACAGACTAATAAGGGATTAAACAAATTAGCTTCCTCTCTATATGTCTTACCACTGATGCTATTCCTCTTAGATGGTAAATATGAGGAGGTCTGGAGGAGTCTAAAATTGAGGATCAGACTCTTCTTGTACTTCAGTTGTGGGAAACCTGACTAAAGTTAGCAAAATCAAGAGAAATGAAGCAAAATAAATTGGGGTGTTAATACAGGTTATTTAGTAAAAGAAATCAACAAAAAAAATGCACGAATAAACCTATATTTGTGGTGCCAAAATATTTTACCAGTCTAAACATTGTGTAAAGTGTTACATGCTATTTATAGAAGTGGATTAAGTTATGCTTTCATAATCTTGCCTACTTGCGCATGAACATAGTTTTATTATTTTTAACCAGATTGAAGTCAGTAGCTTCTCAATAACAATCATTGTTACAAGGGAATGTTTTTATTAACTCTATGATATGGTTAAGGTAATGAATGATGCAGTGAACTGCTTGGTTGGAAATTATACATGGTTAACTAGCATGAATTGCTACTTGACTGCTTGTTTTGTGTTTTTTTTCCTTCTAATATAATAACCAGGGATTAATGAAAATCAAGTCATCCCCAGACAAGAGGTAAAGTGGCCATATTACACACACTTTCCCCAAACTCTTAGAAAAGAAACCTAGTCAGTTATCATTGAAGCTAATGTAACAACAGTCAAACTGATTATCTGATTTAGACTGCTGAACTCATTTCATAGCAGCAGTCAACTTGGGAATTTTTAGTGAATGCTGGTGGGGGGACGGGATGGGGAGCTCTTTTAGTTTCGTTTCTTAGGTTATGAGAATAGTTTTGTCCTCATAGGTCTCAGACCAAATTTGAAAATCACTAATGTAGTGTAACATTTTACTATGTAGTTAATATCACTTTATAAATGTATTGTCTCTTGATGTTTCCTTAAAAAAGTTTTTTACTTGTTCTATACTTTTTTTTTCAGGTAAAGAAGGAAAATTCAGCCAGCTGATTTTGGTTTTAGCTTACTGCTACCCTTATGAGAAGAAATTATTTCTCCATTGTCTAAATTACTAAGGACAGCAAGATATTTGTAAATTATCTTACAATAAACAACATAATTAAACTGTCTTTTTTTTTTTTTAATGAACAAAAATTTTCAAAATGAGGTGTTAAAACACTTAAAAATACTAAAATAAAACGCAGGTTTTTAGTTAGATGATTGAAGAGGCTCTTCAATCACCTTAAAAGTAGCCTCTTTGGGTCTTGGCAGAAGGAAGAAGTGACAGGCCACAATTTCAGCATGTGCAAGCCTCCATCTTTTTCATACCTTCAGAGAACAGTTAGCACAATGAAATAAAAATGGGAGTGGAGTCATTTTATTATTTCTCATACAGTAAGAATATAAAGTTCATTCTTGCTGAACAATTTGATGCTTATTACTCTTTAAAAAAAACTAGATAAATAAATGGCTATATTTAGAGCAAATTTTTTTTTTTTTTTTTTTTTTTTTTTTTTTTTTTTTTTTTTTTTTTTTTTTTTTTTTTGAGACTAGGTCTTGCTATTTTTGCCCGTGAAACCGCATGCTCATGTTGCCCAGGGTACCACAGACTCAAACTATCCCTAGCCTCAACTTCCCAGGTAGCTGGGATTACAGGCACACACCACTACACCCAGCTATTTTTTGGGGGGGGGACTAGGTCTCACTATGTTGCCCCGGGTGGGACTTGAACCACGATCCCCAGTCCCAACTGCAACTCCATAAGCTATCGCTTACAGGCACGAACCACTGTGCCCGACTCTAGAGCAAATTTCTTCCAACCGTCACTTTACCAACTGTTTCTAAAAATGAGTTGAACCGTGATTGATAAAAAAATAAGCAAGCACAAACCTGTAAAGAGCAGAACTGCTTGCATGAAGGTTGCCTGATAGGGCAGTCTTAATCTGGATGGAATGATAACTATACTGAATCCTCAAGGAACAGTGACCAAGATGTATCAGGAAAGGTGATTTGGAACAAGGTAATGAACACTTGCTCCGGGGCTGAGACATGTAGAAAGGGGTCTTTAGAGTGAGCTTGAATTCCCCCCAGCTTACATCCCTGCCTCTTTTTACCATGTGTCACAACATAAATGCGATGATAAATGTTTGCTTTAGTAGGTTTGTTACATAAACTCAATGTTATTTTCTAAGAACATCTGAGTAGTACTATACTGAAAGTACTAGATTGAGTTTCCATTGTGACTCTTGTTTCTAAATGTGTGCTGTGCTCTTGAGTAGGAAGCTCATTCTCTAGATCTGCAGTCTTAATGAGCATGACTCCAGGCCCCCTCACACTGGCTGCCCTCTGTCCCTGTATTTAAAGTGCTTATGTAAGGTTCTATTTCCTTGCCTCAACTGTATCTCACCTCTTATTTTAAAAGTAATACCTGTATTGAGATATAACCATAAAAGTTGCCTTCTTAAGATGCACAATTACATGGTATAGAAACAACTTATTTTATATACTACTGTAAGCTGACTGTTGAGCAGTCACTACCTGTTAGGTCCCACGCCATTTATTGGACATCGATAGTGAGATGACAGCCCGTCCTACAGTATACAAAGAAGAAAACAATGAGCATTTGGACATTAACCAAATGGAGTTGTATATGGTTTATCAACAGACGGTGGTTCACATGCAGTTACACAAGTCCATAGCTTAGGAGAGATGTAGAATAAAGTATTAGGGGTGACAACTAAAACCACAGAATTGAATCATTAAAAGGAAGCAAAGATACAGGCTAAAGCATATGTTTTGACTTTAGAAATACTCATATTTTATAGTTCAGTAAAGGCCTCTAAAGCAATGACATCCTGTGATAATGAAAGCTAGCACTCATATCTTGGTTTCTAACTGCTATTCCTTACATCCCTTTCCATTAGCCAAGTTGAAGACAGGAATAATACAAAGTGAACCTGCAAAAACCTGTGCCATGAAATAAGGAAATGCTCACTGAATGATAGTGGCATGTTAAAAGGATATAGTAAATGGTTTGACAGAACTCCCACTTGTCAAATAAGGGATAATTTAAGCATCAAAAGAATAGTAATCCTTGGAGACAACCTCACATTAAGGAAATCAAACTGCAGAAGAATGATGTTGCAGAAGGGGCAGAAAACTTAAGTGCATGTGGTGTCATCCTTCCCCTCAAAAACCTTTTTACACATCTCCATTCCTTATTTCATTTGAATTTCCTATAGCAAAGAAACCCATTCAAATGTATAGAATCAGTTGTTTACAGTCTTTTCACACTGCAGCTTTGGGAAAACTCCATTCCTAGATTTGTGTTTGTCCTGACCTGATGTGCAGTTACTGCTGTAGAAAAGTATCGATAGCTCCATTTCATATAAACCTAAGTAACCTCCACACACTTGTGTAAAAGACTACAAGTGTGCCCAGTGTTGAGGTAATTGGGACCAGTTCTGTGAGTGACTATTTTGTATTACTGTGAAGACATGAAAATGTAGTTAGTGTTTCACAGAACTTCCTCATTTCTACATAACCCCCTTGCTCTTCTTTGGGTTTCCTTTCTATACACAAATTCTCCTTGTTCTCAATGTATTGCTTTCTGGTAGGAAGCCAAAAGTATTAGGTTGAAGGGAAAAGCATTGCCATTCCTGGGCTGGGTCACCATTTGGAATGCCTCCTGTGCCGTGTGATGGAGGCCTTGTGTGTCTGTGACAACAGGAAATTTCCTCATCAACTCTACATTTGCTAGTGTTTAAGTTGACAACTTCCCCTCCCAATAAAAATTCACTTACTGGCCAGGCACGGTGGCTCGTGGCTGTAAGCTTCAGCCTATGAAGCAGCCGGGGCTTGGGATCGTGGTTCATGTCCCACCTGGGGCCCATAGTGAGACCTAGTCCCAAAAAAATAGCTGGGCATGGTGGCGCACACCTGTAATCCCAGCTACCTGAGAAGCTGAGGCTGGGGATTGCTTGAGTCTGTGGTACCCCCCCAGGCAACGAGAGCCTGTGGTTCCACGGGCAAAAATAGCGTGACCTATTCTCAAAAAAAAAAATAAATTCACTTATACCTCCCCCCCCCAAAAAAGTGATGTTAATGTACCTCTAAATAAACCCTGACCATATATGATATTAGGAACAGGCAACTATAGAATTTCTACTCACTAATGTAGAAAGAGACTCACTTTGTAACCACCAGTATAGTAATTGATTCAATAAGGTATCAAAAATGGAAACCTATAAAATCATTGGGGTAAGGTTAGGGAGAAGTATGTTACTGGAAAATTTACAATTAGAGTTCTGACACCTGTTGAAGTACCAAACTTTGTCACCAATAATGAAAACAAACTCCCGATGTTACAAAGCAGGAAAGACGGCTCATAAAAGATATTGAAGAAATATGGAGATAACAGAATCCTAAAACAATAGAGGTCAGATGATAGAAGTCAGGTAAATGCAATTATGATGAATGTGTGTGTGTGTGCACGGTGTGTGTGGGAGGGGTCATGTGGTTAAGTTATGGAGATGGTATCACAGAACCAGGGGCCCTTTAAGTGAGCCAAAAGTGAGCTACTTAATCTGTACAATCAAATAAACAGGTACTTAAGCGGCTGAGGTTATCCCAATAATCAGCCACGATTCCTTGGCCAACATCTAGACTTGGGTCAGTTTTCAGACTGAAACACTGAAGTCCTCATGTGGAAGAACTCTGTAACATCAAATGGAGGGGTAATGATTCACAAATCACAAATAATCTGAGAGTTATTTACACAAGTAACCACCCACTGGAAGAAGGGAACACTGAAATACTGAGAACCACTGAACATACAGAGTGAGTTGAGACAGAAACTGGGAAATGCATTCATCAGGAGTCCTGTTAGAGTGGGGCATATCAGGACAAAGACTAAATGGAGCCTTGGCCTGGAGTCAGCTCACACTGGTTGCCTTGGGATAACAGGCCTGTTTTGGTCATTTCCCTGATTCCTGAACATGTCATTAAAGTAGATACACATGAAGGTTGGCATAACCCCCACCCTAGTTCCTTGGTCTGTGGGATAAGAACTATGGTGGTAGTAAGGCCGAGCACAAGATTTTGAGATTGATCCTCCAGCACAGGGGTAGGAAGGCAGAAGTTACTGACATCCTAAAAGCCCCAAAGAATGCAAAAGTAGCTATCCCAGTTTTACTTCAGATTGTTTCAAAGTAGGGCCCCTGCAAAAATAAGAATGAACTATTGTAAGAATGAACAAAAATAAGAATGAACTGTCTTAAGAATGAACTATTATAAACAACCAACTAGTAATTTCAATTGCAGCTACTTTGTCAGATGTGCCATTTTTGCTAGAAAAGATTAACATGGTTGTAGGCACATAATATGCAGCCATTGGTTGGTGAAAGCAATGGTTTCTAACCCAATCAAAAAGGAGTATTAGAAATAGTATATACACTTACAACAGACAAAGTATATATTTTGATCTTGCTTAGAGGTATGTTAATTCTCCCAACTTCTGTTATCAGAGTCAGATATTAATCAGAGTTAATATTTGGTCTGTAGGACCAAATATTACACTGGCCAGCTATCAATGTGATTATTCTAACTAGAGAAGAGTGTTGAACACTCTAGAGGCCATAGTGAGAGAAATGTGCTGAATGGTGGGAGATAACTCTATAAAGATTCAGGCCCCACTCTATTAGTAAGATTTTAAAGTGCAGCAATCTGGAACATGCTGGCAAGTATGGTGTTGCATCCTAGGCCTTCTACCACAAAGAAGGAGGCACTATGGTGAGTCCATTTTTTTCGGTTGTGGAAGCAGACTATTCCACACTTGAGAATTCTGCTCTGCACCATATGTTGACAGCTTGAAAGGTTGCCAATTATGAGTTGGGACCACAATAGGAAACAGGTTCAGGTAGTAATGCAAGCTTCCCCCCATCGTGGGCCATGTAACCTGGTAGACCCTCTGATGGGAAAATACTCCACATGCTGGTTTTTTGGTTTTTTTTTTTTTTGAGACGAGGTCTTGCTATTTTTGCCCGTGGAACTGCAGGCTCATGTTGCCTGGGGTACCATGGACCAAGTGACCCCTAGCCTCAGCTTCCCAGGTAGCTGGGATTACAGGCGTGCACCACCATGCCCAGCTATTTTTTTGGAACTAGGTCTCGCTACATTGCCCCAAGCGGGACTCGAACTGCCATCCTCGGATCCAGCCATGGCTTCCTAGACTGCCGCTTACAGGCATGTGCTACCATGCCCAGCCTTTCCACATGCTATTTATGGCAAACTGTAATAGATAACTTTAGCAATGCAGATCCGAGGTTACTAGAGTAAGGTCATAATATGTGAGAAAAGAGGCCGGGCACGGTGGCTCATGCCTGTAAGCTTTAGCCTATGAAGCGGCCGGGGATAGGGATCGCGGTTCGAGTCCCGCCTGGGGCCCGTAGCGAGACCTAGTTCCAAAAAGATAGTTGGGTGTGGTGGCACACGCCTGTAATCCCAGCTACCTGGGAAGCTGAGGCTGGGGATTGCTTGAGTCTGTGGTACCCCGGGCAACGAGAGCCTGCAGCTCCATGGGCAAAAATAGAACCAGCTCCTGGCAAGCCTGGGCCTGGTAGAAATGGAAACTATGGATCACCATGATTATAAGCTAGATCTGCCCATCATAAGCTGGGTTCTATCAGCCCCAAGTCAAAAGGTTAAGTCTAGCAACAAAAAGAGGTATAAAACAAAATGGTCATAAGAATCATTATGATAATTCAGAATCCGTCATAAACAGGACCGAGCATGCATAAGCAAGCTGCAGGAGAAGGCAAGTTCAGACTTCAAGGTCCTTGACTAATGTTTTGCTATTACCCCTTCCCCATTTCAGACCAGCAGCTGTTAAGGGTTCCACAGGACCAGATGACTGGGGAGAATAAAAGCCAACTTTAGTTCATGAGTAACTTGGTTCTCCCTATTACTGCAAAAGCCTTACTCATTATGGCTTTGGAAGAGAGATATGAGGGAAAATCCTCCAGCTGGCAAAGCATCTGGGAGTGCCAAGCCCACCTGCCACAGAGCCAATGCTCTATCTGCCATAGAGACCAATGCTGAACCACTGTTAGGATTTGTCCCCCAAAGTCTTAGGTTGAAGACCTAACCTATTGCTTCAGATGAGTAGAAGATGACTAATTAGAAATGACTATATTTAAAGAGGTAATTATATGAAAATGAAGCAGCTAGGGTGGGCCCTTGTCCATTTGGATTGTTGTCCATATGAGAAATCAGTACGCAGCAACAGCAGAAATCGACAATGTAAAATGGGAACAAGAGCACAGTAGTCAAGCAGAGAGGACTCAGAAGCAATTTATTCTGCTGGTACCCTGATCTTGAACTTTCTCTCCCCAGAACTCTATGAAAATAAATGTTTGCTATTAAATAGGTATCCTGCCTGCAATCTGTTATAACAACTTAATATACTCTCCAAGGAAACCAACCAACCTTTGACAGACCATCTGCAGTGGCTCCATCTATCCTATCCTAGGCAAAGCAGCAATTCATTTTGATAGGAATAGGCACATACTCTGGGTATAAATTTACCTTTCCTGCTCAGGGTCTTTAATCTACAGGTGTTCCATATCATGCGGTCAGACCTAGGCATCTATTTTACGATAAAGTAGGCTGGAAGTGGGCACATCACCATAAAATCTACTAGTCTGATTACATAATCAACCACTCAGAAGTTGTCAACTTGGTAGAGCAATGGAATAGCTTTTGTAAGCACGGCTAAAGAACAGGTCCTAGACCATACCTTATGATGATGGCGTACAAGTCCTTAGGATGCTGCATATACTTGAAGTCAATGATTTTTCTATGGTGCTAGGTTCCTAGTAGAACATGTAGGTTGATCTCTACCTCAAAATTGGCTTCCTGAGGAACACTGATAATCTCAGAGGTAGAGTGTCCATAGAGATAATGTAGGCACCATGCCACTTATTACCCAACATCTAGCAGATTATTTAACTAAAGCACCATATTTTTAAGTTCTCTTGTGACTTTAAGACTTTTGGAAGAATCCCCCAGGCATGGTGGCTCGTGCCTGTAAGCTTCAGCCTATGAAGCGGCCGGGGCTAGGGATCGCGGTTCGAGTCCTGCCGTAGCGAGACCTAGTTCCAAAAAAATAGCTGGGCGTGGTGGTGTGTGCCTGTAATCCCAGCTACCTGGGAAGCTGAGACTGGGGATTGCTTTAGTCTGTGGTACCCCGGGCAACGAGAGCCTGCGGTTCCATGGGCAAAAATAGTGAGACCTAGTCTCAAAAAAAGACTTTTGGAAGAATCCTTGTAGGTGGAATGCAGACACACTGAGAAATTCCCAATTAATTAAGAGAGGATATAATTTCAAATATTAAATGCATCAGTTAGGTCTAAGAATAGAAATCAAAAGAGGACAATGAGGGGAATGAAAGAACACTTCAGAAGCTTGAGGGGGGTAGGATGAGGGGGAGGTAAAGGACATATTTAAGAAAGTGAATAGATGAGTCATTACAACTCAGGCACCTGATGATAGTGGTTTGTAGTAGGATGAGTTTGGCTTGCAAAAAAAAAAAAAACTTTAAAAACTTTGATTAAAAAATTTTAAATATCTAATATTTTAAAATCAAGCCATTTGTCACAAAAATTGGCAACATATTAAGTTAGAGAAATACTTGGTTGGGGTTGGTCTCTATGGATAACTGAGTTCTCTCTTTGACAGATCACAGTTGCTGATTATAGGCAAACCGACAAACTATAGCCCACCCACATCACCTGTTTTTGAGTTTTATTGAAATAAAACTCAAACTTTATTGGAATGGGGAAAGGTTTATAATGGGCGAGTGAGGCAGGAAATTTTTTCGTAGTGATTGTATTTGAAAAATATTTGCATTAAATATTATTGATTTTTTTTGTTTTGTTTTGTTTTTTGGAGACTAGGTCTCGCTATTTTTGCCCGTGGAACCGCAGGCTCTCGTTGCCCGGAGTACCACAGACTCAAGCAATCCCCAGCCTCAGCTTCCCAGGTATCTGGGATTACAGGCGCACGCCACCACGCCCAGCTATTTTTTTGGAACTAGGTCTCGCTACGGACCCCAGGAGGGACTCGAACCGCGATCCCTAGCCCTGGCTGCTTCATACGCTGAAGTTTATAGGCACGAGCCACCGTACCAGGCCAATATTATTGATTTTGATTAAGTATTCTGGTGCCCCTAAAATTTTTCCACCGAGGGCAACAATGCACCTCACTCGCCTCACTTAGTCCCCGCCCTATTTTGAAGGGCTTTGAATGACACACTGAACAATATGAATTTAATTTAATCTATACAGTGGTAAACAGCTCTAATTTTTAATTTTTGAGCAGCGGTAAAGCGCGAAGGTCCGTGTTTTGGGGCGGTGGGGGGGAGCAACTAATTGAAGTTCTCAGGCAACTTATGCTTTCCCGTCCAAAAATCCCGCCCTGCCAATCTTTCAGGGTTCTCACTTCTCTCTAACACGCCCCCTTTTCGATTTCATATAGCGGCCTCTTTTTTCGTCTCTAAACCACTGACATTCCTCTCTCCCTTCTGCACCTGAGCAATAAGTCCAAACAACCTTATCTTTAGCCGGCGCGACTTCAAACTTTAGTACCGCGTTTCTGCACCCTCCCAGGTCCACGAGTCGATGCCGATACCATCGCTCAGCTCCAATGGGGCGGGGCTTCCTTGTCGGTGTGCTCCGTCTTCGGCTAGTGCTGCCTCACCCCGGCGACAGTCCAGCAGGAGGCGGAGCGAGTCCAAAATGGCGGCTCTCAGGCTGGCGCGCTCCGTGCTGCTGAGGCTTTGAGGTGGTCGCCAGTGGTCGGGGGGACCATTTCCCCGCCGCAGGGGCCCTAGAGAATGAATCGGGGGCTCTGCTAAGGTTACGCGGTGGGGGTGGAGAGAAGTGGCAGCAAGGGCTGCGGTGGAATCCACGGACCGGGATGTGCGAGAGTTACTCCAGGTCGTTGTTGAGGGTCTCGGTGGCGCAGATCTGCCAGGCGCTGGGCTGGGACTCGGTGCAACTCAGCGCCTGCCACCTCCTCACGGACGTGCTGCAGCGTTATCTGCAGCAGTTGGGACGGGGCTGCCATCGGTACTCTGAGCTCTGTGAGTACCCGGCTGGGTGCGGGAGGGCTGCCTCTGACCAGTCACGAGTGACACCTCCAATCTCCCCTTCGCTATCTCAGCGTCTCAGAGGGTTTGGTCCTTCATCCTCTACCTCGAGATCGGGTATCTTCTCGGCCCCTCACAACCCATCGCTCCACTCCCTCTGGAAACTCCAGTCATCCCTTTGGTGCTTCTTCCTCATCCGCTAACTTCCCGCCTCCAGCCGGGAGCCCTGTCTCCGCGCCCAGGTCCACACACACCTCTTCTCGGATCTGAAATGTTCGTCAATCCTTCTCATCGTCTCGTTTTTGCCGCTTGTAGAATCACCTCGGGAATGCCTTGCAGCCTCTTTTACTTTGGTCCTTTTCCTCCCTTGCTCGCAAACTACTACAACTAGTCACAGGCGCTCCGTCTACCGGCCGTTTCTTACAAGACTGGCCGTTCTTCAACTCATAACACATACTCGTTGACAGCTCTGCTCTGTGAGGGATACTGCCTTTTTTTTTTTTTTCTTTCTGTATTTGTTCGTTTCGCAGACAGTATTTCTGCTTACTCTTTTCCACGGGCAGCTTTGCTGGTTTCACTTAGGTTGACTTTCATTTACATCTCAGTTACCCGTAGACCTGAGATCATCAGAGTGTGGTAGAAGGAGCACGGGAAATTTGTAAGGTTCCCCAGGTAGTCTGGACTACTGTGTGATTTTTTTAGTGCATGTCCAGTAGTGTCTATAACTGGTTGCATTTAATTCATGGAACATTTAAATCCATACATCATTCTCATTGATAGGCATGTGTATAGACTGAAAACGATCAGTGACTTAAATCTCAGCAATTATTTCTAAGGTGATAAACTGGAGAACTGAGTGAAGTGTTTCATTGGATATTCTGTTTTGTAATAATGCCTCCTAGACTGAAGAATTGAGATCTGTGGATATACTTTTACTTTATTCCTGCTTCCATAGTGTGCCCAGAATAATCTGTCCATAACACAAATCTGATCATTCATTCTTAAAAGCATTTTATTTGTTCTTCATTAGTTACAGACTAGAAATCTAAATTTCTGAGAAACACACAGTTCCCTTTGTGTGCTAGTCTTGTTCTTATCTACTGTCATCCTAACTTGCACCATTCTGAGCTGTCTTTTCTGAAACATTTTAAGTTATTCCTACTGTATCATAGAATGTCCTTTGCCTTCTTGTGCACTATTAGTATTACTTGTATTTTAAGATTCACTAATTTGCTTCAGATTATCTGTCCTTATAATTCTATACATATTTCTATCATGTTATTTAACACTTTGTAATCATCTGTGTCTCTCCTGTCTCTTCCTCAGGAGGCAAATGTGCTATATATAATTGTGTTTTGTAATCTTGTATGGTGCCATAATAGGCCATAGTAGGCACTCTGGAAATAGTATTGGATGAATAAGTGAAGTGATAATCTGTTATTGTAATAGCTTTTTAATCACTTCACATTTTGAGCTCTAAAAAATGTATTTTTGAATGCTTGCTTTTACTGATACTCCTAATGTATCAGTGTACTGATGTACTTGGAACTATCAAGTAACTCTCTTATGTGGTCATCTTGAAAATATATTACTTGCATACTACTCTAGTGACCTTTACTTCTTTTCCCTCACATCCCTTTTCTGGTTCTTGAGTACACTGTTACCGTTGTACTTAGTCTGCATTAAATTTTTGCTACCAAGTTCCCTGACTCTAAGTATTAGGTAACCAAAGTGTCCCCTGAATACATAGTTACCTTTCCTGCCTTATACAGAGAATCAGCATATGCACAGGCATGCCAAGCAGCCAGGAATTCCATAGTCATCAAGTGATCATCCATATACATTGATGTGAACCTCTTTCCTAATTACCCAATTTCTGTAGTCAATTTTCTTGCTTTTAGTGAGAATACAATTATCAAGTTCATTATTCTCCATCATGGTTCAGTGACTTTTTAAAAATGGTAATTACTGGTATACTTACTAGTCACAAAATTTTTTGTTTTTTGGATTCTTTCTCTTATCCTTATTTTAAACTTGAATGCTGTAACCTCAGGTTACTACTATGCAATCTTGTATTCTACTCTTTTAAATCCTGTTTTGTCTTTTTGGCATTTATTGAGCCCCACTTATAAAATAAGAGCACTGTGCTAGGTGCTGACGATATAAATTACTAAGGCACAGTCTGCCCATGAGGTGTGTGAAGGTTGTCAAAATGTCAAGAAAAACAAATTGATGGTATTTGCATGCCTTTTTAAAAAACAGGCTATCAAGTTAAAGCAAGTATCAGGAGTTTCTATTCAGCAAATGTAGTTTTGGGTTTGTCTCAGGTAATGATTTGTCAAAGCATTCAGGGCAGATGTTTCTGTATGCATTGTACTGTATATTGATATGTGTGTGTACAGTAATTGCAGATGCTAAATCTTTCAGAATGACTCTTCAAGACCACTATTGTAACTTAGTAATTACATGATATAGGCAGTAAGTGCAAAAGGAATAAAGTGAAAGAGAATTGGTTATGGACTGTGGGTTTCTGGGCAGGAATACTTCACAGAAATGATGGAATCTGAATTGAGCTCTGAAGTATGATTGTGTAAAGGTGGAGAGCATTCCAGGTGAGAAAAAAAGCCTAAGATAACCTAAGATATCTAAAGGGGATTAAGATTGAGCATGATAAAAGTGTCAGTGAGACCAGCTTGACATATGGAGGCACTTCAGGTGAAGGGTGTTAGTGGAAATGTTGAACTGTGAATTTGGATTAGGGAGAGACTTAACAGAGAAATTAAAATATGTAGCAATAATGCTGCAAACTTCTAAGGAGGAGAGATTGATATTTTAAGAAAATTGTGTTGTCATTGTAGTGCAGTAGAGATTCAGGTGGGGAGAACTTGAGTCTATACTGAGATATAGTAGGAATAGAGAGGTAGGAAAAAAAATCCCAAAATCAATGCCTAAAAAAGGTGTGTGCGTGAAAGTACCATAGGCTCTTGGAGTGAAATTTCAAGGCATATGGAAGAAATCAAGACGACCATATTTTTAGACCGAAAGAATAACGAAGCTCATATGAATGAAGAGTTAAAATACATATCTATGTCATTAAGAGGAAGAATGAGTATTGATTTTATTCTTTTTTTATACGTCATATTAGGAACCCATACTTGTTGAAAAAGACAAGAACTACAGAAGTGTTTGAAGTTAGAAGTGAAAGTCTTCTGTTTTCTCTCCCCTTCAAATTCAGCTTTTACTACCTCTACCTTTTTTTTTTTTTTTTTTTTTTTGAGATTAGGTCTCACTATTTTTGCCTGTGGAACCGCAGGCTCTTGTTGCCCGGGGTACCACACTCAAGTAATCCCCAGCCTCAGCTTCCCAGGTAGCTGGGATTACAGGTGTGTGCCACCACGCCCAGCTATTTTTTGGAACTAGGTCTCGCTACGGGCCCCAGGCGGTACTCGAACCGCGATCCCTAACCCCGGCCGCTTCATAGGCTGAAGCTTACAGGCAAGAGCCACCATGCCCAGCTCTACCTCTGTCTCTTAAATTATTAACAGAAATTTCCTGTGTGTGAACAAGCATTTATTAAATTTTATAAATTTTTGAGTTATCCTTCATTTAATAGTATGATTTAATTTCATATACACTGAGGAGATTTTAGTAAGAAAAATCCTTTTAGGTTATTGGAAGTCAGGAGCTGACATTTTCATGAAGTGATAAAATGCGGAAAACAAGTTCTGTTAAGGATAGGCATAGGAGAAACTTCCTGTTACAAAAAAAGTCACACACATGTTTAAATTTGTTGTCTTTTTGTTGCTATTCATTTTATATGGTAGTTTACTTAATACTTATATGTAAGTTATCTTTATGATCTGCACTTTCTCTGAATTTTCTTGACTTTAGAAAGTTGATTTAGAGTATAAATAATTTAACAAATATTTATTGAATGCCAGTTACATGTTAACCACCATTTCAGGTGCCACAGTGCATCATTTACCAACAGAGATGACATAATTCACTTCCTATACAGCATTCTAGTTATTTGGTAAAAGATTGTAATGTTATTTATTGACCATTTACTTTGTATCAACCACTGCTCTAGATGTTGTTGACTATCTATAAATAACTTTTGATACTTGTTTTACATTAACTGATTGTTAGTATGAACTGTGTGTGGTGTTTTGGCTGGTTCTTAGGTCATATTTATAATATCGACTTTTAGAAATAGCTTTTTAAAATTTAAATAATGTGAAATTCTGTTAAAATCTACTACATTCTTTGCAAAAATAGATTTTAAATATGTATCTTTAATGTGCTTTTCTTCATATTTTAAAAAATATTCATGGAATTTTCTTAAAATAATTTGCTTTGCTTTTGATTTTGTTTCAGATGGCCGAACAGACCCAGTTTTGGATGATGTTAGTGAAGCTTTCCAGCTCATGGGGGTTAATCTACATGAACTAGAAGACTATATACACAATATTGAACCTGTCACTTTCCCACATCAAATTCCTTCATTTCCTGTTAGTAAGAACAATGTACTTCAATTTCCTCAACCTGGAAGTAAAGATGCAGAGGAGAGAAAGGAATACATTCCTGATTATATGCCACCCATTGTGTCTTCTCAAGAAGGTTTGTGATATTTTGTTTCTTACTCTTATATTTGTAACTTCTAATGAATTTTTAAATCTTATTTTCCTCACTGAATTATATAAAATGCTATGCCAGCATCTAATTCTAGAAATTAATAAAAGTATTTTAATATTATTTACAAATTTTTCTAACCTTTGAGCCAACAAATTGCAACTGGCATCACCAGACAAAGCTGTGGCATAATCAAGGCTATGTCTGATGAAGTATTTATTTCCTTTGTAAATTTTAAGTAGTAGAGGAATAGAATGTGACCGTAGGGAGATATCTTTCACTATTCATCGTATTTTGTGAGAAAAGGCAGGATATTACACAAATAAGGAAACCTTTGAAACAAAGGGAAAATTAGGGTGCTTTATTCCTTATTGTTAATATAAGTTAGACAATACTAGAAACGATGAACATTTACTAACACTATACAGACTTATCTCCATTTTCTTATGATGAGTAGAAATATTGATTGTTCTTATAGAATTTTTAATTATAAAATAATAGCTAATCAGGCCTAGTAGTCAGTCATAATTGTGTTCCTTTATTCCTGTGTGATTTTACATTATTTAGAGTCACTAATATTCTAAAGAGATAAGTGATTTGAGGTCTCTAATGACAAAATATTTTTCATATAAAAAGTGGTAAATTGCAAGTCACGTCTCATCTAAAACCATTGATGTACTTCACGACAGTGCAAATGTTTGCAAAAATGACATATTTGTGTTTTTTTATTGTAGTAAAATATATATAATACAATTAACCATTCATACTATTTAAGTAGTACATTTTTATGGCATTAAGTGTATTTCGTTATGTCACTGTCAACTCCACAACCTTTTCATCTTCCCAACTCTGAAACGATTAAACAAAAACTCCATTCCCCCATGCTTAGCTTCTAGCTCCTTCATTTTATTTTCTGTTTCTTATTTTGACTGCCAAAATACAAATGGTAGTCTAATGTAAATGGAATCTTTCTTGTGACTGGTTACTTCACTTAATGTAGGTCTTCAGAGTTGATCCATGATATAACATGCTCCAGAATTTCCTTCTTTTTTAAGGCCAAACAACAACCTATTGTGTGTATAGACCACATTTTATTCATTTTGTTTCTCCATTTCTCTGGTGATATTTGTTTTTGTTTTTTTATCTTTTGACTCCTGAGCTGCTATGAGCATTGGTCTACAGATACCTGTTTGTGTCCCTGATTTCAGTTCTCTTAGGTGGCTATCCAGAAGTGGAATTGCTGACATAGTAACTCTACAGTTTACTTTTTTTGGCTATTGTAGATGATCTCCTCTGCCTCAATTTTCTGTGGGGTCGATGCCCCCAGTCTTTGGCCTTCCTTTCCTTTCCCGTGAAGTGGGGAGGGGCGCCTTGCTCTCTAGAAGGCATCTCTGAAATGAGGTCTTGGGGTCTTCCAGACCTAGCGAGCGCATAGGTGCACTTCATATCATCTTTCTATAGATGTTTCTCCTCTCTTGCCTGGATTGGTTCTTTTAATTGTCCATCTCCTGTGTCCAGCTCAGGTTTGTGGGCTGAATTTTACCTGGTCCCTCACCCATTTTATGATGGAGCTTGTGTTGTTATATATGTTCTTTTTTTTTTTTTTTTTGAGACTAGGTCTCGCTATTTTTGTCCGTGGAACCACAGGCTTACATTGCCCAGGGTACCACAGACTCAAGCAATCCCTAGCCTCAGCTTCCCAGGTAGCTGGGATTACAGGCGTGCGGCACCACGCCCAACTATTGTTTTGGAACTAGGTCTTGCTACGGGCTCGAACCGCGATCCCTAGCCCTGGCCGCTTCATAGGCTGAAACTTACAGAGGTACGAGCCACTGTGCCTGGCTTTGTGTTATATATATTCTTGTTCCTCCTTAAGATTAGCTGGAGAGTGATGGAATGAAGGGGGTATGCCCCGCCTCACCTGAGCTGGTACCTCCCTGCGTGGGTGCAGGGCCCAGATGTCCATGCATGTGCCATCCCAATTTCCCCTTGGGCTGGAGCCTGGGGACAAATGCCTCAGCAGATCAGGGCTGCAGATGACTGCCGTGCAACAACCATCCATCTCCCCTCTTGGACTCTCCAGACTTGGGGGGCTTACCCCAGAGTTTTCTCCACCTTTGCTCTCTGCTGGCTAGGGGTGGAAGAGTAGGAGTTCCAGGCTACATGGAGGCCTCTGGCCTGATCTGGCTACCCCTGGCGGTGTGCAGCTGGCCTGCATGCCCCTGTGCCCTCCGGTGAAGAGGACACGCTACCTGTCCGAGGCCTCCCTTCCAGGCGCTATGACCTGGAAGGGGTGTGGCCCCTCCCACCCGACCCCAAGGTGGAAGGAGCGGGAGGCCTCCGGGCCAACCCAGTTACTCCCGAGGTGTGCAGCTGGCCTGCACATCCCTGTGCCCTCTGAATGAGAGGACGCCAACTCTCTGGGGCCTCCCTTCCAGGCGTGGCTCATTAAATATGATTTATTAAGCATCCGAGATATCTTCATGAAAGCTATATGTTACTAATCCATGATACGTCCTTTTGTATTTTAAGAATTATCTTTTGTGGCTTTGAAAGTTTTTGCTGAAAGGCCACTTAGAGATACACAAAATTTGGAAGTGTGTTAAGGAAAAATGAATGGGTGTCAAATGCTGGAAGAAAACGTAAAGCATTAATAGGAGTAAACTAAAGAAAAAGATACTAATATGTGAATTACTGGCTCATGATTGATTCTTATAATGATCACTGATTAAGAGTTTGTCTATCAGCAGACAGTGGGTAACATTTATAAGTCAAGACTTAATGTGTATTATGAAATGGTATGTGATTGTGCCAGAACATTTTAAATATTTTAGTCCATTTTCTTCATGCCTTTGGAGCTTTCTGAATCTAAATATTTTGTGGTTTGCATATCTGTCTGTGTGTCCCGTTATACTTTCATGTAATAGTTAAATTGTTTGATTTGGGACTTTTTTCCTGCCTTGAAAATAAATTTGGATTAAGATGGGTAACATTTCATAAATTTTTATCCAATTTTCACATATAGACTCATTTTTGGTTAATACACAACCCTGCGTTTACTTATTTAGAGTTATTTAATTATTTTCATAAAGTAGTTAGTAATGAGCTTTAACAAACTTACCACTCAAAACTAATGCTAGGACATGTAGTAATTTACACTTATCCATTTGGTCCCTCTTGTTTCACTTTTATACCACACATGTAATATACAAAATTTTTTCAAAGTGTTATGATTATTTCATTTATTTATTTGTTTAGGTTTGTTTATCTATTTATTTATTTATTTGATTTTTTTCTTTTTTTTTTTTTTTTGAGACTAGGTCTCGCTCTTTTTGCCCGTGGAACCGCAGACTCTCGTTGCCAGGGGTACCACAGACTCAAGCAATCCCCAGCCTCAGCTTCCCAGGTAGCTGGGATTACAGGCATGCGCTACCACGCCCAGCTATTTTTTTGGAACTATGTCTCGCTGTGGGCCCCAGGCGGGGACTCGAACCGCAATCCCTAGTCCCGGCCGCTTCATAGGCTGAAGCTTATGGCAGGCACAAGCCACTGTGCCCGGCCTATTTATTTATGTATTTATTTGAGACTAAGTCTAGTTATGTTGCCTAGGGTAGTCCCGATCCCACAGACTCAAGAGTTCCCAGCCTCAACCTCCCAGGTAGCTCGGATTACAGGCGCCTGCCACCCGTGCCTGGCTGCTTTTTCAAGACCAGGTTTCGCTATGTTCCCCAGGGTAGTGTAGAACCAGCGAACTCAAGCAATCCCTGACCTCTTTGCCTCCCAGCGCTTGGATTACAGACGTGCACCATCGTGCCTGGCTGGTTATTATATTTAGATATTATTAAGGAAATGTAACAAGACATCCAATTTATACTCACTAGTGAAGAAACTTAGAAAAAATTAAGTGATATTAGACACTGACTTCTGTCTGAAATCACTACAGTTAGTTTTCAAGTTTCTTTTGGATTATTTGAACAAAAGAACCTTATTTCATTGGAGGTTTTAAGCAGTATAAATTATTAAACATTTAAAAAGGAAGTATTATTTATACAGTATTCCTTGAATGCTACTTTTGTTTTTTCAACTTACACTTGTGAGTTCTCTAAAGAGCAGAAATATTGCTGTTTCATAAGATAGGCATATATTTCTTAAGAATACAATAGGTGATAGGCAATATATGAAGATATTTATCAAAACCTTTCCCTCTGCTCAGGGACAAAGGATATAGAATGCAGTCCTATGTTTATAGTATTTTAATATATTCATCCAAACCAGCTTAATAAATCATTTACAGTCTAAAATCTTTTTTTTTTTTTTGAGACTAGGTCTCACTATTTTTGCCTGTGGAACCGCAGGCTCACATTGCCTGAGGTACCACAGACTCAAGCAGTTCCCAGCCTCAGCTTCCCAAGTAACTGGGATTACAGGCGCACACCACCATGCCCAGCTATTTTTTTGGAACTAGGTCTCTCTGTTGCCCTGGGCAGGACGTGAACCATGATTCCCAGCCCCAGTCGCACTCCATAGACTGGTGCTTACAGTCACGCACCACTAAAATCTTTTTTTTCCCATAGGAACAGCATGTTAGAAAGTTCCTAGTAGTCTGTCTAGTGATACAAAGTGTAGTATAGAAATGAAAAACTTTAATAATAACAACCTGTTTGCCAAATTTTCTTTTTGTTCCTTGAAATACCACCCACGGATAGGGACAGACTTTTATCATAAAATATTGTTACCAAAAGAATGTCATGAAACTACCTTCATATTAATCCTTCAGCTTGGTTCATGTCAAAAAGCATTTAAATGTCTTTCCATGCAGCACTCTTAAGAATAGGAAGACTGGCCGGGCACAGTGGCTTGTGCCTGTAAGCTTCAGCCTATGAAGCGGCTGGGTCTAGGGATCACGGTTCGAGTTCCGCCTGGGGCCCGTAGCGAGACCTAGTTCCAAAAGAATAGCTGGGCGTGGTGGCGTGCGCCTGTAATCCCAGCTACCTGGGAAGCTGAGGCTGGGGATTGCTTGAGTCTGTGGTACCCCGGGCAACGAGAGCCTGCGGTTCCATGGGCAAAAATAGCAAGACCTAGTCTCAAAAAAAAAAAAAAAAAAAAAAGGAAGACTGAAGAGGTAGGGAGTTGTAGTAGAAAAGATGTGCGCTTCATGGAAGTTTCCAAGCAGAAGCCAGCTAGTTATTGAGTGAATAGTCTTACCAAGTTACTTTACCTTCTGAGCCTTATATTCATGGGCTCTAAAAGAGACATAACACATGAGCGATGATATATTTTGTAAGATGCTTATATAAAAAAAGGGAGGTGCTTACTATATTAGACACAAAATAATGTTCTCTTTATTTTGCCTTCCTTACTCTCAAGGAATTTACTCTTGAGTTAAAATGCAATATACTTTTATGAAGTAATACTACAGTAAGAATAAAACTGTGTTAATCCTATGCTTAGTCTTTTGCTTTGTCTAAAATATTTGCAAGAGAAATTGATTTACTTTGCTTTACCTGTTGCAGGAAATATGCTGACTTCAACAAACTTGGTATTAGGGTTTCTACTTTTTTAAGTTGACTTTGGTTTTTAGAATAGTTTAAGATATACAGAAAAACTAAGATCATAGTATAGAATTCATTTTTATTTTGTTTTACTTTTATCTTGTTACTAATCCTTTCCCCCTTATTATTAACTTAGATTAGTATAACTTATTTAGTATAGTTAATAAACCAATAATGATATATTGTTATTAATTAAATTCTCTTATTTTTAGTTTTTCCCTAATACCTTTTTCTTTTTGCAGTATCTCTTTCATTACTTTAGTTGGCATATCTTTTCAGACTTCTGTTGTCTGTGATACTTTCTTAGACTTATCTTGTTTTTTATGACCATGACAGTTTTGAGGAGTACTGGTCAAATAAATCACAGAATGCCCCTCTCAGAGTTTATCTGAGGTTTTTCTTGTGATCAGTCTGGAATTATGGGTTTTGGGAGAGGAAAACCATAGCAATATACTGGCATTTTCTTCGCTTCATATACCAACATGATTTAGCACTGATGTTGACCTTAATCACCTAGCCCAGGTAATATTTGTTTGGTTTCTCCCCTCTTCTACTGTCTTGTTTGAAAAGAAGACTTGTGGACAGCCCGTGTGAGTGTTACACAACCCCTTTTAGCAGGCAGAACATCTGTGTAAACTCTTTTGCAGAAATTATTTGGAACTCTTCCTCAAGTGTTTCTTGAGGCCCTTTATGAAGACCCTTTAAAAAAAAAGAAACATTTACAGCTTTAAAATAACTGATAAAAGTAGCAAAAACCTTTTGAAAGAAAAATTAGATGTTGCCAAAGTATATTTCATTCTTTGATTAGAATAATTTTGTAAGGAAATTCTTTCCCCTGTTCAGTATTTAGTTACTTAGTGGTACAGTTCATACAGGAAAAGTAGAATAAAGCCTTGATTCTTTCATTTTATATACCCAATTTTTAAGATAATAAATTGTCATTCCTTGTCATTTGTAGATGACAAATTAGATTTTTTTAGGTACATAATTATGAATTTATAAATTTAAACATATTGATAGGTTTCCTTCATTATGATTCTTACTTTTATTGCAGCTCATATTATCCCATCTTTTGCCAGTGGCAACTTCTTCAGTTTGGCTACTGAGTCATTTTGACATGACCTGGTAGTGTTTGACAGCATCCTTTCCTATTTGGTATACCAAATTGTTCTAGGTTTGTCTTGTATATTCTTATCCCACACTTGGAGCCATTCCTTTCCCCAAGTAGCCCTGGTTTCTTGGGAAATGACATTTCAAGTTCACTATCTTGGCACTTATTGTTTCTTGGCACACATTGTTTCTTGGCAATTAGTAAATATATATACTCACAATATACAGATAGATATGTGTGACTAAAGTGATGCACAGACAGGTAATAGGATATGTCATAAGTTTTTTCAATTCAAATTCAGGAAGATAGAGTTCTACTTTTCAAGTTCCATCAGTAAATACTTCAGTTCATAACAAGAATTCTAGTTCCCAGAGATAAAGATGATGATAGAATTAGAACGTTCTGTAATGACTCATTTACCATATCCTAGATGACACATATAATACTAGTATTGATACTATTGTTCAAGATTACTGAAACAGATAAAGACATTTATTTTTTTCTCATGCTATTCTATTACACATCCTACTGTTGTGTGATTGTACCGTCTGTATTATTAGATCTATAGCTGCTTTCTTGAGCTGTAGCACCTCAGTTCTGAATTTTTCTAATTTTGACTTAGGTTGTTTCATGTCTTTTTGATCATTTTAAAATGGAATGTAAGGGTTTTTATCTTTTTTGAGTCTGTGTTTCATGTGTACTTTCATTGTCTACAGGGACAATGTTTTGGTACATAATTCTCTTTTGCTTATAGAGATTGTGAATATAGTTTTGTATATGTGAATATAGGTGTCACATACTAGTCTTGTGATACTTAGTGTTCAGTCCACACTCTCTTGTATTATGGTGTCAATGAGTATACTTGGGTACTTCCTTAGCTGCTCAGTTTTGATGTGGTGATTTGGGAAGGTCCAGAGTTTTATATTGACACCACTGTCACTTTCTTCCCAGAAATTCTTTTTGGCAGTTTTGTCACTGTTGGGCACTCCTGGAAATGCCTTCTGACTTCTTTAGTAACATCATATTTTCTTAACTCTCCTTACATGACTAATTCATTCTCTGTGCTTCTCACAGACTCATCTTCCAAGATTCTTATATCACTAAAATGTTAATGCTCCTCACTTTTACCTTTGACTTTACTGCTTTTCTTTTCTTTTTTTAAAAATTTATTTATAATTTAATAATTTTATTTTGTTCTTTGGGTTACAACCACTCTGTTATATAATTTTCCCCCCTCCCTCCTCCCTCTGGTGCTCCCTCCATTCTCTCACACCCCACTCTTTGTTATTTATTAGCTGT
>PVHY01014117.1:0-39364 GCA_004024945.1 Uropsilus gracilis
GAAGGAAGGAAGGAAGGAAGGAAGGAAGGAAGGAAGGAAGGAAGGAAGGAGAAAATCAACTGCTAAACTACGTAAAACAATAAAATTTCTTATCAGTAAAAAAATTAATTCTCCTTATGGTCATGGGGTTTGATGAACATATATCAACTACATAGCACATTATCGGGGCTAACAGATAGTTGCTAGTATGACTAGTTGCTAGTATTATAACTTTCTGAAATTTCTTTTGAAATGGGACTACAAAAAAAATTAACCTGATCCTCCAAGAACTAGGCTCTTTAACACACAGTCATTAGGAGGAGGGGCATTGGAGTCAAGCACTCTGGATTGAATTCTAGTTCCACCACAAAGCTGTCTACCTCTAGACAGCTTTCTTTACATGTTCAAGCCTTAGTTTCCTCAGGGTAACAACACTACCTAATCCATAAGATTGCTACCACTCTTAGCACAAGCTTGGCAAACAACAAGTAGTCAACTGACAATAGCAAGGTCAGATTATAGTTTACCTTATGATTTGCAATCATATCTTTGTTGGTCTATAACATACAAATCATTTCATTTCCATTTTTTTCTCCATGAATTATATTACCGTAATAAATAAGCACATCTTCATACATTATTTTAGTAAGTAAGCAAGTATGAGTTATGCCTGTGAATAGGATAAATTGAACGAAGCTTTTGTCTTCCCAAGATTATCCAGTAAGGCTTCGGGGAGAGGACACAGTTTCAGAAGCCACTTCAATGGAAGAAGAAAAGTCTGTAGAAATGAAAGTATTTTGATTTTTCTTTAGTTATTTATTTAAATACTATGGTAAAGTGACAGCAATATGACTATAAAGTATTATGTGTAAAATGAACAAAGATGTCTAGAAAATAAGTAATTTTCAACAAAAAAAGAAGGGACATTTAGTAGGTGACAGTAAGTAAAGCAATTTAAATACTGGCATAACACAACCAATTTCACATTGTGTGGTTAGTTTTAATCTGATTAGTCAGATTGAGTTTCATAATTTATTCAAAACTTAAGCTAAAAGTACTGCTTTAAGCCAAGAAGAAAGACTAAGCTGTAATAACAGGAAGTTAGTTAATGGGAGCATGAAGAAAAGTTGTGAAGCTGATGTGCTTTTGGAAAAAAGGAAAAGAAGTAAATGGATAGTCAAGGGCGAGAGCTGAGTCTTTCAAGGAAATTGCCTTTGTTGTCAATTCAAGCAAAATGGACCTTCCTCTCCCAAACACTCTGGATAACTTTCTAAACTATTATTGTCCTCTCCAGACATTTCTTAAATAACTTGTTACTATACTTGTTCTTTCAGTTAGAATTATGGTGTGATGCCTTGCTGAGGACAGAGGTGCAAGAGATAGGCACCAGCCTGTCTTCTATGCCCTTCAAAGTTGTAGAAATCAGGCACTAGCAGTAAATGCCAATAAAATAAGTGTGATGGGAGTAAGAACAGAGGAAAGAAGGAAGGACAGATTAATAAACAAATGGAAAGAAGGGAATTAGAGGTGCTTTTCCCTAGTCCTGAGAAAGGATGGCTTTTCCATTTACATTATATATATGCTAAGACCTTTAGAAAAACAAACCACAGTGTCCTCAAGGGAGTTACAGACCTAGGATTTATTTCTAAGGAAAGAAGGAAGCAGAGGGAGGTAGAAACAGTTTTGCAATTCTGGAACATGTTCTTTGGACGAAAATTAAAAAGACAAGAAATATAACTTCAAGATTATAAAGCTTAGCAGTCCATTAGCCCAGTTGTTAGCTCCCTATTATAATATTTCAATTTAAAGATGGCTCCTTTCTTTTTGGATATGAAATTTACATTTTCAGCAAGTCTTAATTAGACCACAAGCAACTTAAATTCCTGACCTGGTTAAAGGTTAAATGGTGTAAACAGAGTAATGGTGTGTTCATTTAAAACCACCACACAGGGAAGAAGAAACCCAGATATGGACAAATTTCAGACCACTTTCTCTGTCCAAGGGCAACTCACCCA
Organism: Uropsilus gracilis; assembly: GCA_004024945.1. Classification (NCBI taxonomy): domain Eukaryota; kingdom Metazoa; phylum Chordata; class Mammalia; order Eulipotyphla; family Talpidae; genus Uropsilus; species Uropsilus gracilis. The sequence goes on from PVHY01014117.1 coordinate 1,995, forward strand.
CGACACACTGAGGATTTCCCTCTCTTTCATAGTGACCAAATCCAACCATAAATATCCACCAAATGTATTTTAGACAAGCTTTTCCCAACATGTCTAAATCAAGTTTTTCTCAATATGTGCCACTTTGTTATGTGGAGATAAAGTCAACAGAGAGGCCCAATGAACCTTAAGAGGAAGCCATTACCTTAAAGAATGAAGACTACCCAGATATAGATTCCTCTCAGAAATAACCTTTTTATCAGAGAACCTTATCTTAAGGCAGAGGGCAGACATGTAAAGAGGTTTTATGATATGAAATCACTGCATCTTCCTCAAGTGAATTTCTTGTTCCTTGATACCCTAGGTCTCCATCCATTCCTTAATTTGGGATATAAGCCCTTTGTTCCATTTACCTTAGAATTTACAGTCACATAAATTTTCATATATATATATAATTAAATTTGGCCTTTTAAACCTACTAGTCTGTCAATCTGTTAATTTGTGTGCTTGTCCAGTCTGAGAAAACCCCACAGATTGAATGTTTCCCTGATTCTGCCAAAATGTCGGTCAACCTAGCTCAAAAATCAGTGATATTTAGAATTTTCTAGCAAATGTAAGGTATCTACAGAAGAAAAAAAATAGATTTGTACTCCTTTCAGCCAATCAAAAATTCAGCATCTCTTTTCCTTTCCTTTGCTATTCATTCATCAGCAGACTTATAGGTAAATTGGTTCATTTTATAGTTAGACACTAAATATGATTACTTGCATTTGTACAAAAGACATGAAGCACAGTGCCTGTAATAATGTAATGACTTCAGTGCAATAAACTAGGGAGCTGGGGTGAGGCTCCATCACAACCACCCCATCCAAAACACAGACATATACATGTACACATACAATACACACAACATACCACACACTTATAACAAACACAAAATAGGTAAATGGTATATACAACACACACAACCCACACAAATTAGATACATATATACACTCATTCACACACATATCAAAAGTGGTCAAGCTATACTGAATTTCCTCTGTGGTTTATGACAAGGGCACACAGTGCCAGGAAGAACAACTCACTCAGTATGACAAGAAAGTACCAGACAGACACAAACCACCTACGTCGTTGGCAAGAATGACTGACAAGAGGAATCTATAACTTTGTGAAAAGTTACTTTTTTGAGACTTGAGTCTCAAAACTAAAAAAATCTAATCTGTTATTTTTAAAAGTGGAGAAGAAAGGACAAGGGGTACCTCTAATTAGTTTCCTCCTCACCGTGGACTGAGAGGAAAAGGACAAGGGTGAAGGTATTATAGGACACTGCCATGTAACATGACCTGCCATGTCCTATTGAACACAATCATCTCAGGTTCAGCAAGAGTTGACCTAAAATGAGATAGAACAAGGTGAAATGGTAGTCTTGGTCTATTTTCCAATGTTTTTATTCTTCCTTTCCTAGAATATCAGGAGAAAATAATTCTCAAAGCTTTCAAATACCAATGGAATGGCTGAATCTTACAACTAAGTATTGTTTACAAGCATGGGCTAAACTTTTCTTCTCCTCCATCCCCATTCAAGACATTTAGAAATATCTAAAAACAGTTAAGACTAAGTACTCGATACAATAATACTTAGTAAAAGTTGTTTTGTTTCCATATTTATCTACCTTGCTATTTATGGGTTGTTTTTTTTTAGGGACAAATATGATTTATTCCTCTGTTCTCTAGTATACTACCTAATAAAGCTTAATAAAAAGCCATAATATTTGGATGGCTGATAGGTATATGAAAAAATATTTGCCATCACTTATCAGAGAAATGTAAATCAAAACCACAATTAGTGTTATGCTCATGTTTGCCAGCACTTGTTTCTGGTTTTTTAATATGGGCTATTGTGAGTGAGAATAGCCCATATTAAAAACCAGAAACAAGTGCTGGCAAACATGTGAAGGAAAAGTCATCCTCCTATACTACTAGTGGGAATGCAGCCTGGTTCAGCTCTTATGGAAACTCTGTGGAGGTTTCTCTACATACTAAAGGAGAGTCTCCCTTACAACTCAGTGAGCCCATTCTTAGGCATCTACTTTGTCCGTTAAGGTGACATTTATCCCTGAAATTAATGTTCAGAGAAACATGGTCATCACCAATTTGATATTTGGGATCCTGGACAGTCCTCTATTTTCTATGGAAAGTTGGAGAAGGAACTGCTAGTACAAATACAGATACATTTCAATTCTTTTCTTAGCTGGTATTTGCACAGCTTATGCCATGATCGCTCATAGGAAAGAGAACTTGGTAGGGAGTGGCTTTGTCTAAAAGTGAATGTTGTGATGTCATTGCTTCCCCAACTTTTTTCTCTCTCACTTCCCTTTCAAAGCCCCTTCAAAGAGGAATCTCCCCCTCACAACTAAAAGGTAGTCAACTGAAGTATAATTTGTAGTCTTACACACACACATACACACGCATACACAAAACACTAAAAGAATAAGGTCAAGTTAGAATCTTCCTCCAGCAATACCACATATAGGAATCCAACAACATGAGAAAACGTTAGAAGATAAATAAAGGCTAAGTACTTACAACATAAAAAGATTGTAAGATAAAGCACCATGAAATTTCAATCCCAGCCTTGTAGTATATGCCACAAAATCATTCTTCATTATATATTGTATAAAACAAGAAAATCTTGACTTTGAAGAGCACTTTAACAGTGGACATTTACCACGGTCCACTCATGGATTAAGGTGCAACAATAACTCAGTTTTAAAAGCAGGGTCAAGACTTCACTTCTGAATATCAACTGCCACCTGAGTTTCAACAAATGGGCAGCAGCTCATTTCCTTCTCAGATAGATATTATGAAATTAACCACGCCTGTGGCAAGTTCAGCAAGAAGTGACTAACTTCAAACCATCTGGGCCTGAAAAAAACATGGGATTAGATTTCTTATAGTGGCCAGTCAAGTAGCAGGCTCATAGTAGGTGCTTAGTAAGTACTTGCTGCCTGCGAAGCCACATGGCACAGTGGATTAATGGGAATATAGGCTTTCAAGTCAGATAGTCTTGGCTTAAAATCTTGTTCTGACCACCAGCCATTGTTCCAGCTGCCTCAGGATTCTCCCCCTATAAAATGCAGAGGATGCACATCACAATGCCCAATTAACAGAACTGAGTGAGGACTAAAGGAGATAACACAGTGACTTTCCAAGTATGGTTCCCAGATCAAAAGCAGAGCACCTGTATTACCTCAGAACATGTTTAAAATTCAAAGTTCAGGACTCAACCCACATCTGTTGATTCAAAAACTCTGTGATAGGCCCTTTATTAAAGTTTCCCCTCATCAGAATCAAAGTTCCAATCCGTAGAAGGTAATCTATTGCATAGCAGAAATCACCCACAGACAGAAGGTCTTGGTTCATGACAACGAAAACTGTCTCAAATCCAGGAATGGAATGAAGAAGATAATATTTCCTTTGACAAATTAAAAATTACACTCATGTGCCCACAACATTTATGGCCTAAATTCACATTAAGTGTGAGATTCAAATATCAGTAGTGTCTTCAAGTACCTATGTGGGCTTTCATTTGGGAGAAGGGGTCAGCATCTCCAATCAACACCCAAATCCTCTCATTCAAGAGTCAATTGTAATTAAAATTTAATTTAACAGTAACCTGTATGTGAGGGAGGATTTAAAGGAATTAAAGGATTCTAAGTTTTCTTAGAAAACTTGAAATAAAGTTAAGGATGCTATTAATTTTTACTTAGAGAAATAAATGCCATCCAAGCTTAAGGGATTCGACAAAAACAATACAAAGAGGGAAATGTATAGCATTTAAAAGCATCCACTAGAGCAGAAAAATGACGTTTAGTGAATATATTACTTTTCCAGTTACAAGAAATATGATTCCAAAAGTTAATGACTCAAACAACAATAACTACTGTTTTCCTCTCACAGTTTTTGTCAGGAATTTAAAAGCAGCATGGCTGGATAATTCTGGCTTCAGGTACCTCAGAAGACTACAGTCATGTAGCCATAGCTACAATCATGGGAAGGCTCAACCAGAGCAGAAGCATCCACTTCCCAGGTAAGTGACTCACAAAGCTCGCAAGTTGGTGCTGGTGGAGGAGGAGGCCTTCGTTTCCCTCCGCAAGGTCCTGCAGAGAAGGGTACTTGCATATACTTGATAGTTGATGCTAGGTTCTCCCAAGTGGGTGATCCAAAGTCAAAAACCCAGGCAGCAGTCATTCTGTGTGTCACCTATTCTTGGAAGTCACATACCATCATTTCTTCCATATTCTTTTCTTAAGAAGTGAGACCATAAACCTGTCTCATATTTAAGAGGAAGAAAATCAGGGTCCATTTTGGAAGAGTGTCACAAAACTTAGGCATTTAGAAACAGGATGAGCTTAGTGGCTACTGTAGAGGTGGGAGAGAATACCCACCAAAATAAAACCAAAGGGCAGAAGGCAATAAGAAATAAGTAGAAAAAAGGCAATAATATCAGAAATTAACACAGCATGACACTAATATACAATAACTGCAAAGTCTACCATTCATTTTTTTTAAAGTTGACAAAACTGACAAACTTCTAGAAAGACTAACCAAGAACGAGAGGATGTATAAACAATCAACATTAGAAATAAGAAAGAAACAACTACAGATCACAGAGAATAAAGGGACATCATGATTGTATTCTTAAAAAATGAGAGTAAGTATGCATATTTATATTTTGAAACAAACAAAATGAACTATAACCTACAAAAAATGATTTGAGAAGTAGAGAAATTGAATAATCCTGCAACAGCAAAAAAATCTGCCATCAATTTGAAGTCTTCCCTCAAAGAACATTAAGCTTTATAGAAAAAAGGATAAGGGAGTACGAGGGAGAACTCTGTCTAACTCACTTTATGTTGCAAGTATGACCTTGATAGAAAAATCTAAAGACATTATTGCAAAATAAGAAAACTGCAGGCCAAATACATTTTTTAACACATATGTGACCATTCCTTACACATAGAGCAAACCAAATCAAAATTAGTTTTTTATAAACTAGCAACAAACTATTCCTAGAAGCACTACTAGTAATAAACAAGGGGAACACCCCTGATGTCTATCAACAGTGGAAGGATTAGAAATTATGACACATTAATGATGTGGAATGTACTCAGCAGTGAAAGAAATCAATGAAATACATCTAAAAGCAATAAAATGGGTGAATGACTGGAGCATAATATTGAAAAAGAAAGTAATGAAAGAAGACATGTAATAAAATTTAATATGATAAAGTCTAAAAACATGGAAAGGAACATTCTTACACTGCAGATGAGAATGTAAACCGGTCCAGCTACTATGGAAGTTGTTAAAGTACTGAAAATGGAACTACCATTCGATCTAGAAACCCCAGTTCTAGGAATCCACCAAAAAGTTACAAAAACAATAATTCAAAAGGACATCTGTACTCAGATGTTCATTGCAGAACTATTTACAATAGCCAAGATTTGGGAACAACCCAAATGCCCCAAAGTTGACAATAGGATGAAAAAGTTGTGGTATTATTTATTCATCAATCAAAAAAGACAAACTTATGCTATTTGTGGCAACATAGATGGGAGCTAGAAGGACTCATGCTAGCAGAAATAAGCCAGAAGTAAAAAGAAAAAATACTGGATGATCTCACTTATATGAGGGATATAGGGAAAACAAACAAACTGACAAGAAAAGTTTAAAGCTGTCAGCAGAACTGAAATATAAAGCAAGAGAGGGGGAGATGAAAATTGGGGGTGGGATGGGCACAAAAGACTAAGATGATTGTTCACAGGTGACAGAATGGTGGGAAAACCCTGGGGCTGACAATGATGTAAAGATAGACTAGATAGATAGATAGATAGATAGATAGATAGATAGATAGATAGATAGATAGATAGATAGATAGATAGATAGATAGATAGATAGATAGATAGATAGATAGATAGATAGATAGATAGATAGATAGATAGATAGATAGATAGATAGATAGATAGATAGATAGATAGATAGATAGATAGATAGATAGATAGATAGATAACTTTTTATAAAAAGGAAAGAAAATGAAAGATATCCTGAAAAAAAAAGAGTGGGAGAGATTACTATTATGTTCTTCCCCTCCCCCGTGCCCTGTTCTGTTCTTTATATCTTCCGTCTACCTCAGAAACATTCTCTGAGAGCTACTCAATATTCAACTTCAAAAACATAAAACAACAGACAGCTCCCAGGATGTTTTCTTTTCATGTCATGATTCACATTTATTCACACTGCAGGGAAGAGGACATTGGTTATCATTTTCTCCAAGTTCTTCTGAATGTTGATTTTTAAAGAAATCCAGGAATATGCCAAACAAAGTTTGATTCACAGTATCTTTTATATAATGTTGATTATATAGCCACATATTAAAACATTAATCCCACTTGCTCAGTCATTTTAGTAAATTTCAGTCTTACCATGTTCCATCCATTATTCAAGTTTTTTCAAGGTTTGTCCTTAATAACATCAAAAACAGGGGAAGGGTCGGGGGGGGGATAACATTAAAAATTATCCAGTGATTTTGGAATTTACCCATTCCAGATAGCAGAGATAAAATATTTACCTACTTAATTTCAACTCTCTGATTATCCTTTTTGTTACTGCTTTATCATTCTTAATCACCATAATAGCACAATTTTTAAACTTCAGACCAAAATAGACACTTGGTTCACTGGAGAGTCTGATGGAGGGAAATAAGGCGACTGGATAGGGGAATGAATAGAAATCAGAAAATTCACTGAAATGAGAACACATCTGACAGGTCAAAAAAGCATTCCATAGAAATTCCATGGTCATATAGCTTGAGGCAACAAATAAACTTAAGACTATATGTCTACTGGTGGTGGTAAGTTAAGTGACCAAAGAAGGCAGTTGTGTTTATTCTAGTTTCTGGTGGAAACCTGTACTTTCAATTCCAACTTTTAGATTGTTTTGAGAACTTCAAGTAATTTAAATAAATCCTTAAACATAAATAATATGAATCAAACATGTTTGAGACCTGTTATTTTTAATTTCAGCTCTACTAGATATAATTGATATACAGAATTCTAAGACTTTCTAGGGTACATTGTGGTGATTTGATATATGCATACACTGTGAAAGGATGGCCCATGCAGTTAATTAGTACATCCATAACCTCACATGGATGATGGTTTAGACAGAGGTTTAGACATCTGTGAATGTCTAAATCCAATGTATCTCAACTACACAATACAGTGTGATCAACACTAGTCACCATGTTTTGTGATGTATCCTCAGACCTTATTCATCTCACAGCTGAAAATGTGTAGCACCAAGTTCCCTTATTTCCCTATCCTACCTCCTCACACCCACTTTTCTGTTTTCATTTCTATGAGTTTGACTTTTTTTTAAGATTTCACATATAATAAAAAAAGATTTTACATATACGTGATACCGTGTTATACTTATCTTTCTGTTTGGCTTGTTTTAGACCTATTATTTTTAAAGTATTCCAACTTATATCCTCACAAGCAGAACTTGCTTTCTTTAGAAGTGAGTCTTCATTTAAATCATATAAAACTATATACAGCTTCAATCTTTAAACAGTAAACCAGCTACCTCATCAAATATGTTATTGTCAAAGTACATAAAAATTAAAATAAAGTCACATTTATCTAACGAACAAAATATTGGATTAAACTCAGCACTACTTATCAAGAAACCAGAGATACCCCAGGTTTCAGATTAGTTCAAGTGAATGGCTAGGTTTCCTCCATTTTCAATTATGCAAATGTATCACAAGAGGTGCTGGATAGTCATTTAAAACACAGCATTGCTGTGTTTTAAATGACTAGAGATGAAAGATCTTTTAAAAAGTAATGCTGGAAAGATGTAAAACTAAGACAGATGTCAATGATTAGGTGTTAGGAGTCTTAGTCATGCACTCCTGTCAACCTTGTGCAAGTATATCACTATTTTTACCATTAATAAGTTCTCAGGGGTGGAATAGGTGGCCACTATTGTACCTTCCAAATCAAGAGTTTTATGAACAATAAACAAGGGTTAGAGAGAGAGAGGTGATAACTTAAGAGAAAATTGGATACACAAAGGAATAGAGGAAATATTTATGTGTCAAGTTTGAACTAAGTTAGGCAAAGAGCACAGATTAAACTCAAGAAGAGGACACAGCCATCAAGCAGAGAGAATCCTCTGAAAAATTTTGTTTGAAACAGTCCTATGAAAACTGGAAATTGATATCTAATTATTTATTAAATAATTAGTAAGCAAGCATTTTGTTTACAATGCATAAAGATTTTTCAGCATTGCAAGACATGTACTGGAAAATAATTTTTAAGTAAAAGCATTCAAAGAGATGTTTACAGAAATGAGACTTTATCTATGCCCAAACAACAGTTTTTATCTGTAGTAAATTTCCAAAAGGGCTTGAACATAGTTATTTTTCCAACTTATAGATATCTGTGTCTATAAATATCCACATGAATCACAAATTAGAAGGGTATTTTCACAGATGACAAAATAAAATTGATTTCACATTGTTAGCTAAAATAGAATGATGAAAAAATAAATAAAATAGAATGATGCTCATACTAGACTTCAGTTCATCAAGTAATGAGCTAATCTCACAGGTGATAAAGGGATGAGGAATCTACTCCAAGAAATTAAATTACTGAACATAGACCTGCTGTCAGGTACTGGAAAGCACAAACATCAAGTTCAAATAACTACATGAAAAAGGATTTGTTCTGTCTGATTTGAGTCATAAGATCTTTTTCTATTTTAAAATTCAATTAAACTCTGCAATATTTTTGAAGAGTTAAAATATGCAAGTATCAAGATCAAATCTAATAAAGGTGTTTGAATTGACATGGGATTTCTGGGAGAAGAGCTCCAGGTATGGAACAAAATAGCAACTAGTTCCTAAGTTTAATCACTACCACTGCTTTCTACTCAGCCCAACAACTCAATAAGCATTTAGGATATCAAAAGTGTCCTAACTGACTGAACAAGACCAACTGGAAGCAGAGGTAAGCAAGGTGTTTTTACAGAACTTTGTTCTTTCCATCAAAATCCTCTGGGCTCTTCTTTCAAACTATCTTTTTCAAACCACATGCTCTCATGCTTCCAAGGCAGCCTGCTGTACCTCTTGTTCATGATGATGGTGACACCAGAGTTCACTAAATGACAATCCTGGTTTCCTTCAAGCTAGCATAGCTCAGGAGTTTTACAGTTTACAAACATTCCATCTCTTTTCCAGAATCACTTTTTAGCCAGTGATAGCTGCCTTGTAACATCTTAGCTCTTGATTCTCACATCTGTTAGACTGCCATTGACAAATCCCTTCACTCATTCATGCCAATTCGTTTGTGAATTAGTTCATATTGCTGGCAAGAACATATGTCCTGAATGAACCCCAGATGCTTTACAGACTCCACCCTCACCTCTATACCAAAGAGATCTCAGGTATCAAGGACTTCCGCTCCCATTATGCCATGGATACCTCATAACTCTGGACTTCTTGAAGGGGAGATTGCTGGGGACTAAGGGTAGAGTTAAGCAGTCATACTTGGCATAAAGTTGAATATTTGTGGGACTGAAGGGGCTTGGTTTTGCCTGCCTTCAGTGTGCATCAGGATCCCAGCTCAAGCAGTGTTACAAATAGGACATACTGACTAAACAATCAATCTGTCTCTATCTCTCTCTCTGCTTCCCCTCTTTTCATTTCCCTTGCAAATAAATATCTAGGCCAAACTCCAGCTCAAGGAAGGTGTGAGGGCCAGGATGGCAGAGAGGGAGTCTTGTGTTTGAGGGTAATGGGAAACAGGTATAGCCTGTCTTTGTAATGAAGTGTCTTAGCTTTATAAAATGGCAGTGCCACTGAAAAAATTTTATACAAAATCAAGTTTTAAGATGATTTATCTGATAGTTATATATAAAAAGAGATGGCAGCAATTGAAAAAAGCAGAATCAACTAGAAGCCTCTGGGAATATTCTTTTAAAGGAGTCCCAAAGCAGGTTGGTAGTGGTGAACTTGACATAAAATACATGCGAGATGCTGAAAATTGAGTTGGTAAGGAAAGGGTGAGTCAAAGACAGCCTGAGTCACAGTATCTCACACATTCCATACTAAGTCACTGAATTTCATGTGATAAACTTGTTTAAAGGTTCAACAGCAGATCACAAACCCATGAAATGAGTGAATGAGTTAGCACTTAGCATAAAAGCACCTACCCATATGGCTTTTATGTTTATACATTGTTAATACAAACATCTTTCAAGATGCACCAATATATATTGCATTTTCACACTTGGTCATATTTGCATCTAAACTTAGAGAAAGAGGGTGGCCGGATTTACAGAGCCTGAATGAGAGACCAGACACCTAGCCAAATGCTGGGGATAGAGCATGAAGACTCAGCCTCTGCCCCTGAGGGACTCATAACAACACTCTTCCTGCAAAGCCAGCTCTTTCACTTTATCCACACACTCACCGGGATGCCCAAGGACTTTTCCAACTCAACAGTTGCAACATAGATGTAGTCTTTCCCTAAAAGCTGATCCTTCCCATGCCAGGTACCCATCTCAGAGATGGCAGAAACCTAGGACTTTTCCTCCAATGTATTCCCATGGCCACTCATCCCATGCTCTATATCCTCACATCCCATTGCTCCTACTTCTTAGATCTCACTTTTCCAAGCACTCCTCTATCCACATTCTCTAGGGCAGGCAGCTGCCATCCATTGCCTGCCAATGCTTCCTATATGGCCTTCTGGCAGCCCAGCATGCCACCCTCACGTGACTGCCCAGACCACAGCCAGGTGACCCTTACAAGATGAATATATAGCTGCCACTTATCTGCTTTAAAACTGGTCATGGTTCCTGATTGCTTTTAGAATAAACTCCAAATCTTTTAACACACACGCCAACATACTTCACAGCCTGAGGACAGCCCTTCTTTCCACTCTCACTTAGCTTCTCTCTCAGCTCCAGTCACATAAAACTCCTTTAGTTCCTTGAATTCTGCTCTGACTCCTCTTGGTACCATATTTCCTCTTCCTCCTGCCAGAAACACTTTTGCCTCTTCCTGAAAACTCCCATGCCAAGGAGTGATTATTCTGAAGGGACAAGGACAGACTCACATCAGGAACAGTTACTATTCCCATGCATGTGCGCAGTCTTCTTTATTTGCTAAGATGTCTCACTATAGGCACATAGCAGTGATATCCATATTTTGCAAACTAAAATTCTAAAGAATTAAACAGAATTTTGGACACTGACTATCCCAGAACATGTGGGCTTGAGACAAGTCACCATTCATGTTCAGAGACAGTTAAGACTCTGAACCTCCTGCAGCGGGGAGGGGGCACTGCAGTGGGATTTTGCAGGTCGGGGCATAGTCAAGGTTCAAGGTCATGCAGTGAGCCTGATATTAAGCTCAGGGCACAGGAGTAGGATATTACACTAAAATTAATCTTGTTTTCTTAGGTCTGTCAAATGAAGAGGTGCCAAAAACAAGCACATATGTTCCTTTATTTTCCCAGCCGTGTAAGTGATCTTTGGAGCATCCAGACGGCACCCTCTTTTGAAGGACAGAGGACCAAAGAGCCCTCCGTTTGTTCTTACACACCTTAGGACACATACCTACTGTCCAGAACAGGGACAATGAGGCCCTCTGTCAGGGTTAAATGGAAATGCACCCACCCCAGGAGGAGGAACAGACCCACACGTGTGATTCTGGATGCAGATGTCTATACTATTTTGAACCTAGAACTCATGAGCCAAGTGGGTCAGGTTATGTGGGATGCAACACTAAAGGTAGTGTCCTGGGACCCCCAAGTAACAGACATCCACAGTAGAACTTAACAGGAAGGCAATGAAATGATCTTCTCTCAGTGATCCCTTGGGCACTATGCTAAGTGAAATATCAGACAGACAAAGGCAAATACTGTAAGACTTCTCTTATATGTGAAATCTAAAAAAATCTGAACTCACGTAAAGACAGAAGATTAGAGGTTGACAAAAGCAAGGGACTGGAGGAGAGGTTGGAAATGGGCAAAGAGAATTGGAAAGTACAAACTTTTATAAGAAACAAAATAAATACATCATGGAGACATAGTGTACAGGATGGTCACTATAGTTAACACTGTATCACATATCTGAAAGTTGCTAAGAGAATGGATTTTAAAAGTTCTCCTTACAAGAAAAAAATTATGACTGTGTGTGACGATCGATATTAGAGCTGTGATGATTACTTTGCACTATATATATATATCATCAAATCATTATCTTGCACACCTATAACTAATACAGTATTATATATTGACTATATCTCAATAAAGTTGTAGGGGGAATGACCCTTGAAAATGTGAGTGAATAGAGACCCAGCATCAGTTCCTGCATTGGAGGAGAAGGTGAGGTAGCTCCTTGGGGTCTCTGGCCTTTATCACAGGTCTGATTTTGCTTCTGAAGTCTTCCAGTATTTAAAAAACAATGTTGTGTTGCCAACCCCTTACTGGTTTACTCAAAATAATACAGTGAGTAACAGCTAGACACTGAAATGAAAAAAAGTGACACAGTGAAGAGGGTGATGAGTGCTGTAAAATAGGCAGAAAGAGACAAACAATGAAGGGCTGTGAGCTCTTTGATCCCTGGCAGCCCAGGACTGATCCTTGCCACTTGCTGATGGTCTCGGGTTTGGGCTGGTAATTGGAATTGATGCCAAGTCACAGTAAAACTGCACAAAGCCTCCAGGAGGAAAAAGTGGTTTCTGGGTAGAAGAACGTGACTCAGAACCAGGGCCACATGTCTAAATCTCATCCTCTCAGCACCTTGGATAACATGCTCAATAGCAGAGCAGGATTTGAATCTGCGGAAATCTTCCATAAAAGGAGTCTAAATGCACACATCCAAAAACTCCCCAGAGAACCTATTATGTGCAAGGAATGGGGGTGGGGGAGGATGAAGCAAGCTCCATCCTGCTGGGCAGGGAACATTCTCTGCTTAGTGAAACTTTGTGGTTCTTGTGTTTACTGCCAACTGAATGCTTCTTCTAGACCAAGGCTCTGCATACCAAGATGTCAGTGTACTGAACAATGTGCTAGAGGGAGCAAGCAGTACTGGGCAGTTATCTAAAACAGCAAAACCAAAAGGCAAGGTATGGTTTTTAGAAAGCCCCTAACTAATCATGAGCCAGTATGAGAGCTCAGAGTTCTATACTGCAAGTGATAATGGCTTTGCCTTTTCCCACTGGCCTCCTCTGGACACACAAGCTAGAATCAAGAAAACAGCATGCATTACCAGTGACTTTCCTTCTGTGGGGTTAATGCTGCCAGGGAAGCCTCAGAACTTTAAAGTAAGCACATGGCAAAATTAGCCAGATTAGGAAATAAAAGCACAAATGGATGAGATGACTCAACTCAAATGTTATTGTTCGCTGTGGCCTCCCCGATGAGCAAGTATGAATCCCCCTTTTGACTATGTAATAATTCTAGTTTCACTGTAACATGTTAACTTTGACAACGAGCATACCTTGTGAAGTTGTGGCTTTTCTCTGCTATAGGGACCCCAGAGAAAGAAGCTCTGCAGGGTTCATTTCTCTATTCCTAATACTGGGTACAGAATCAGATTCCAGACACATTTGTCTGCCTTCTCAACTACCAAAAGTTGGGAAATCAACTACCTGTAAGTGAAGGTTTTGTGGTATCCAAAAAAAAACTAGCATTGATGCCAATTTACCAAAACCATCACGTGCTGGAATGAAAGTTTATTATATATATATATATAATGTATATCGCTCATTAAAGCTACACCTATGGGCAAAGTAGTTGAGTGGTTGGAAGCAATACCACCCCAAGTGTGGTTCAGGGACCTACAGCATCAGCAAAAGCATCACTTGGCAATTTGTTAGCAAAGCAAAACCAAGGTCCCCACTGTAGGCTCAGTGAATCAGCATATCCAAAGTTGGAGCCCAAAGGTCTGTGTTTATTAAGTTATCCAAGTGATGTTCATGAACCAAAAAGTTCTGAGTGTTATTCAGAAATAATGATGAGAATAAATAAGAGAGGTCATCAGGAGCAGGATTTGGCCAGGGAAGAACACCACACTCTTGCTACGATTTCCATATTTAAAAAGTGAGAGAAGTAGCATGAATTCTATGCTCTCATCTGGCACTGGAATGACTGCCTCTACTGCTCCCTACCCCATGTCCCCAGGGTTCCCGCACACCATTATACAACCAGCAGGTTGGCAAGGCTTCCTTGGTTTTCTGTTCCTTGCAGGGGGCAGTGTCCTTTTAGCTCTTTCTAGAAACCACTGTCACAGACAGCCCTGCAGGTGAGGGAAGCAGTGGCAAGGCAGGCAGCCCACATACCATGGTTGAGGTGCCGGATGCAGTCGCAGAGGAGGGCACTGAACTTCCTCTGCTCAGCAGCCTCCTGGAAGCAGAAGTAGCCATGTCTGAGGAACGGATGCCACAGGTACACCGGGAACTCCTTCGGCAGCACCACAAATGGCTGGCTGGTCTCCTTCTCGCTGGATGCTAAAGAGATGGAAAACACAAAGACATTTTAAGACATCCTAATTTTTCATTGATTTGATTTCTTTTCTTTTACGCCATTGTAGTCCTCCTAGTTCTCCCATCACCACATCACCCGCGACCACAACCAAATAAAAAGATGAGAACAGTCAAAACTAACAAACCGGTTCATATAAATGAAAGACATACTATCTTTTATTTAAAATATGCACCTCAGACTATGAAGGCAAGTCTCTGTCTAGGGTAGGTCATGGGAAGGAAAGGGGGTGAGGTGACCTCATAGGTGGGGGAATGAGAGTTTTGGGAGACCTGGCCACAGCTCACTCAGCAAGTGGCCTTTTCCTTCTCCACAGGGCAACCATGTCCATGGGACACCAGATGATGCCACTTCTTTGCATAGAAATGACCCATAAATAGTTCTGGCTGGCTACCCTGGTTCTCGGCTTGCTCATCTGGCAGCATCTACCTTAATGCCCTTCCCACCAGGTCTGCCCTCTGCTCTGCCCCCACCCTTTCCCTCTGTCACTGCCAAACAAGTGCTGTCTTCCATGGCATCAATCCCTATTCTCAACCCAGTCTAATCTCTGCACCCTAGTCCTAAAACCTAGCTGCCATCCTGACTACAAGCTTCCAGCTCCTTCCTTATTCTAAAGTGATCGGAAACAGCTTCTGTGGCTAATTACCTTAGAAATAATTCTCTTCTCTTGGTTCCCAAGAATACCTCTCTCCTAGTGTCCTCTCTACTTTACAATATTGTTCCTTCCTTCTCACCATTCTAAGCCCCTCTTCCCCTAATCTCAACCTCATCTCCAGAAGTGTTGGCATCTCTCTGCTTTTGCTTCATTCTGAGTCTCCACACTCATTAGGTGTGTGCCTCCATTGCCATGACCCTGTACACTGTGTCTACCATTCATATTGACTTTTCCTCCTTCCCTCCCATCATGTTTTCACATAGAAAATTCTCATACATTCATCAAAAATCAATTCAAAAGATCTTCTTTGGAGTGCCTTTGTTGGCACATCCCCCATCAACCAGTGATAGAGTTGTGTGTTCCCCACATTGTTTGGCAAAAACAAAAAGACATGTTTCCATATCTGGCACCCACACTACTGGTGGAGGGCACAGAGTGAGGTAAATTCCCTTCCTAGTTCTCACATTTGACACCCCTCCCCCGCAAAGAAGCAGAGATGCAGAATTTATTCTACATCTCCTTATAAACTCAATCTATAGCACAGCCATGGAACCTTGTAGATGTTTAACTACAGTTTTCTGAATGAATAAATGGGCTACATTGTCTTAAGAAATTTTGAAAGCCTTAAACAATGAACTTTTACCCTTTCCTCAAAAGCAATTTCAAGAACCCATGTTAAACCATGCTACTGCCAGATCCCCTATCAACACTTTTCCCTCTGTGGTTTCCATTTATATGACATTGCACTTGGTTCAATGAGCCTCCGCTTATTTCCACAGTCAAAGAAAAAAAGCAGGGGTGAAAAATTAGTTCTTTGCTCCCTGTATACATAACGGCACCACCCTCAAGGAAAGAAAGGAAGGACCTTCTGAGAACACGTAAGAGCGTGAGAAACACCAAGAAGCAGATTGGAATCATAAAGGAGGCTCCAGAACTGAGCCTTAGTACTGGTAAGTCAATAAATCAAAACTGGTTTAGGTAAAGAATCAAGGGATGCCCTGTTTCAGTAACCTGAGATCTGAAGATAAGAGAGTGAAAAGCATTAGGAACAAAGACATTACCCCACCAGTGCCCCGCCAAACACCTGGCACAGAATAACATCAAAACAAATCAGAGAACAAATGAATAAACAAAAATATGAATAATTAATGCTATGCTGTTGCAGAGACCTTCAGTTGCAACACACTCAGTATTTTCCTCAGTAATACAATCGAGTTTTTTTTAAATTAATTAATCTATCTAATTATTTATTTCTGCTCTCAGACCTTCTCAGTAGACAGTCCCAAGAATGTATACATGTACATTCATAAACACAACAAATATCAATATCTGCTCATATATATATATATATATACAGATAGATGATAGATAAAGATGTATTTAAAAGATACTAGTTTACAAAAAATGAAAGATAGATTAACTCTAATATCACTGATTTCAGTCTAATACTAGTAATCCATAACAATTCCTGATTTTGAGCTGAGCAAATGATTATATAGGCTCAAGACTAGCTTTCCAGCCTCCATTGCAGCTTGGAGTGACATGGCCACCAAGTTTCGGGCAACTGGGATATAAATGGAAAGAGAAATTTTGTGAATATTCAGGAAAGCATCCTGAATTTTCCTGCCACCTTCCTTTCCCCCTTCTCACTCCTTGGAACAAAAATACATGGCCAGTGCTCCAGCAGCCACTTTGGACTGTATCAATAAGGACCACAACCTAGAGATAAAGGGAGGAGAGAGTTAAAGAGTCTCTGGCATTTGTGGTATGTCATATCAGCACTGCACTACTAATATTTGGATATTTTTGGCAAGATGATAAAATTTTATGATTTAATTAGAATATTTTGTTGTCAGCAAACTAGATTCTAACTTGCAAAATTCAAAATAAATTAATCACTTTAGTAAAACAGGGGCATTGACATTTATCATCTTAGTAGAATGCTGTGTAAAGATGGCATATTTGTTTAAAACCTTGAGCTCTTTTTCTCATGTTAATTCCTCCCATCTCTATTGTGTCTTGATTCTTACCAGTACAATCGGAATCATGCATGCTTTATGAAACAGTTCTTCTTGCCCTTTGTAAGATGTCGTAATTTTGTACAAACAGCTGAAAGCAACAGTGACCCTTTTGCATGGAAAAGATTCAGCAAGCTCCTACAGTATACTTTTAGCCCCTAGTTATCTCATTTAACATTTTACAACAATTTTCCAGATGCCATTAGTCTGCATTTTTTCTGAATTGAGTTATAAGAATATCACAAGTGATCTACTGTAGAATATTCTATTTTTAAAACTCAGAAGGTCATATCATATAATAAAAAACATTGAAATGCCTCAATCTGAAGTCCTAGGCCAAAAGGCATTAGTCATACAAGTTTTGTGTTTTTTAGCCCTTTGACTGCTTCCAATTTCATCAATAAATATATTGTCTGTACTGACTCATTTCATTGGAAGATCCTTCTGGAGAAATGCTAAAGAGTCAATATGTTGGTATTCCCATTTCTACTGCAGTTCCAGAGCCAAGATGACACATAAATAGATGTTAAAAAAATATACAATAACATGTGTCATGCACATAAAGTGTTGCTTTAGCTTGAATTACTTAGTAATAGTTTGCTAATTTAGGTTTATGATCCATGTACTAATCCTCATAATGTTATTAAAAACACTATGCTAAGCATTTTG
Organism: Uropsilus gracilis; assembly: GCA_004024945.1. Lineage (NCBI taxonomy): Eukaryota > Metazoa > Chordata > Mammalia > Eulipotyphla > Talpidae > Uropsilus > Uropsilus gracilis. The sequence continues at coordinate 19,933 of PVHY01014117.1, forward strand.
CACCAAAGTAACAAAGAATAAAAGGATTATATTTCCTCCATAAATTCTAATGAAATGATCATACCATTAATAAGAACCAAGCTCTCTTCAAGAAACCAAGTAATTACTGTGTTGTATGATTTACACAAAGCCAGATGGAGTTATTACATTATGCACAGTTCATGAATCCAGGAAATACACTATTTAATCAATATATTATCCATCACTGTCTCTCCATGGCAAAAGTGGAATGAATGAGAGTCAACGTATGGCAGAGTTGAAAAGAGCCTTCTAGATATTCAATTCAAGGTCCTAGAGTTGGAGGAACAGAAACCTGGGAGGTTCAGCATGAGAAGGAGTAAAAATTCATTCTTCTAAATCTCAGTTCAATACTCTTTTTATGGCAGGATTCAGCTATTATTTAAAGATAAGCTAATTAATGTCAGATTTTTAAAAATGCAGTGGCTATAAGTTACTGTAGTGTTTGTTAGAAGTATTTTATTGAGTTAGGATATTTTATTGTACATCATCCTGAAATTATAAACACAGGGAAACATAATTCTGATAGGCCCAGCCTTACCTCCTGCAAGATGGGTTTGTCTCTCACAGACTTTCAGAGTGGTTCCTATCTATCTATTTTTGTTATCCTGCATCATGCTATTAAAACTTGCATATATTCCAAAGCATCAAGATGTCCAACTACCAGCACCTTTTCCATACATTAGGATCACAGTAGTTGTGAATATGATTTAAAATAACAGAAACAGTTGAATGTTTACGTAAATTAGGAGAAGCATACCTTCCATTTGCCTATGGAGAATGTGTGTCTAGTCCAGGGTTTCTTCAACCCTGGCAACTATTGATATTCTATGCCAGATAATTCTTTACTGACAGAGGCAGTCCTTGTATTGTAGGTTATTCAAAACATTATCCACTAAATATCTGTCACATCAGCCTTTCAAGTTGGGACAAAGAATTTCAGATAATGCCAAATGTTTTTGGACAGTCAAATCCTCTTCCTCCATTGGAAATGACTTGTCTAACTGAGTAAAGCAAGTTTAGGAATTTTCTTTTAGGAATAGATGCTCAACAACTTACCAATAGGGTCTGGGAAATGTCGATCAGATAATAAATTGTATTCATCATCTGAGGTTAACACCTTGCCACCAGCTGGAAGAATTCGACTTTTAGGAGCAGCTCCTCTCTGATAAGCCTGGGAAAGGAAAGGCACACATGAGAAATTTTCTTTTTCCCATTTGGAGAACATCAGGAATATTAAAAAAAAAAAAAAAACCACAGGAAGAACCAGACACATATATACTCAGAGATAGCAATTCCCAGGCTGTCAATAAGAACCATTTATTTTTAAAATGTTTTACATATCTGCTACTTACAAGGCAATATTTTCATACTTTAGTGTGATGGTCACAGCATAGTAAATGAGAGTCTCTAATCATGGCAGAGTCACTGTTGGCTTGCTTCTCAAATGGGGAAAACATAATTTCAGTTGTTTCTCGAAATTCTGTACCATCCTATTTCAGACACTAGCACCTAAGTCATTCTCATAACCACAAGGTGACAGTGTACACGGATGCTTCCTGCACAAAATGCTTGGTAACCAATGAGTAATCAGACATGTAACTACAATTGTAGTTGCCATGGATTTGCATAAAAAACAAAAATATTGCCTTCATCAAATATGCTACCACTTTGCCCTCACACATAAGACTGTGTTAAAGGTAAACAGCTCGGGACAGAAGTGCAACACCATGACTTCAGAATGGAGGCTGGTCAGTAGACAAGAATCTCTGCTGTTTGGGAAACATAATCAGTGCAGAGGACCCCCAAGCAGATTTGTGAAGCGGGTAGACCCACAAGAAGGTTCAGTAAGATGAATATAAGTATGTGCATCTGACGGGGGAGTTTCAAGCAAAGAAAAGTTTGAGAATAACAACCTCCTGGGAAGTGAAGTGATACCAAGAAATTGTGGAACCCCAAATCCAGAGTGTCCAGAAAATGTTCATCCGGGCAACACAACCAGAATAACAGTCACACATTCTGCATTAATAAGAGTGACCGAAGAGACCCAAACAAAAAAGCTCTCATCAACCTAAGAAGTTCATTTTCATGTTTATAGGAGCCACAAATCAATCACCTTAGCCAATTTGGAGATCAGGGCACAATGGAGATTGTGATTTTGGAAAGTGATGTGATTTTGGAAAGTTTACAAGTAGTTTGATTCAGGTTGGCCTCCTATTTAAATCACATAACAGGCCCCACGCCTGAGCTTTTATGAAGTTATATAATTTAATCTTCAAAATAGCACTATGAATTAGATATTATCTCCATTTACAGATGAGAAAAATAAAGCTCATAGAGATTAAATATCTTGCCTGTGGCCCAGTGGTAAGTGACAAATTCAGGATTCACATTCAAGTTGGCCCAGCCCCTATGAAAGTGTTCAGGGAGTGAGAACTGACAGCTGAGAATGCTTCACTTATTTCTTCCTTAATTATTATCCATAACTGAACTCTCAAAACAATAGGCAATTTATAGCTACTTAATACATTAAGTCTTAGGTGTAATTTAAAACACTTTTGTAAACAAAAAGAAAAATATTAAGTTTGAGGAACCATAGAATATTTCATCAGTTTTTCTTTTTTAATTTCCAAGGTTTTTTTTTTTAAACTTTACTACCAAATTCAGCCTCCTATATCTTTCTTAACAACCTAACAGGTTCTTTTGAAATGATGAGCAAAGAAAAGAAATTGGTATAGTCCATCAATCACCAAGGAGAGGGAGTAAGATTTAAAAAAAAGAAAAAGCCGGGCACGGTGGCTCGTGCTTGTAAGCTTCAGCCTATGAAGCGGCCGGGGCTAGGGATCGTGGTTTGAGTCCCACTTGGGGCTCGTAGCGAGACCTAGCTCCAAAAAATAGCGGGCGTGGTGGCGCGCGCCTGTCATCCCAGCTACCTGGGAAGCTGAAGCTGGGGATTGCTTGAGTCTGTGGTACCCGGGCAACGAGAGCCTGCGGTTCCACAGGCAAAAATAGCAAGACCTAGTCTCAAAAAAAAAAATAAATAAATAAATAACATTTGATTAAGTATGACGCTTCAGCTAGTGCTGAATGTGGTGAACACCCAAATAAATACAAGAGCAGACTGTTTTTCCTTCCAGTGAGTTAACAGTAATCACACAACAAATGTTCTAGATGGGGTTCTGCATCAGGCTGACCACATACAAAGTGTTTCAATATATTCACTTGTTTAAATCCTCATTGTCCCACCAATATAAGTGATCATGTTAATCATTTTTACAGGTAAAGAAACCAGGCTCAAGGACATCTGTGTCGGGGAAGTGGTAAAGGAGTAATTCACTATAATGAAAGCAGTCATCATGCTCTCCACTCTTCTGAAGTTTTCCTAATAGAAGACTACAATGTACCAAACAGTCTTAGGTGACCTGTTATTATCCATGTTACTCAGCATGTGCTGATCATTTGCGTCAGAGAGAAAACCAAGCGTTGAGTGAAATCCGAATATAGATAAGCAGAGAAAATATGAGTTAAATATTGAAAGATAAGACTATTCGTAAGAAAGCACTTCAGCACTGCCTGGGAATTTATGGGGTAATTTTGTACCACATTTCATTTCTACTCTCCAAAAGTAAGCACAGAGGTCTATTGGTGTGAAGCCTCTTAATGGTTTAGCATCAGGGATATATTGCTCAGACTATCTGTGGAGGTTGTCCTGGCTACTCTTGAACCTGCTAGTGAATTCATCCCATGCCTGTGTCATGAAGCCCCCAGGGAAAAAACAGAACCCAGGAGCTTCGAAGAGTTTCCAGGTGGGGACAAAGTGGCAATTTGGACAGGTGACATTTCTGAACAGGGTGTGAAAGTCCATCTTCTCCCTGTACTATGTACTAAGCAATTTTCATCTGGTTGTTTCTAAGTTATAGTCTTTGTAATAAGTCAGTGATCTAGTTAGCAAACAGGTTTCTGGAATTTTCTGGATCTCCTAGTAAATTACTCAGATCTGAGAAGGGGTTCAGGAAACTGCTCATCTATAGTCATTTGGTTGAGAGCCTAGCTAATAACTTGACTTGTGGTTGGCATCTGGAGCAGAAGGCAGTTTGGGGGACTGAGTCCTTAGTTTAAGGAATCTGATGAGTTGTATTCTCAGACTCCCTGGTGTCCAGGAATTACTTGTTGGTGTAGGAAAAACTCCACACTCACTCACTTTGGAACTGGATCTGGGATCCCAGAACAACTATTCATTTCAAGGGGAGTTTGAGAATCTATGGGGGCTGAAAACAATACAGTGTGAGATTTGGAAGGAATCAAGAGGACAATTCAGTCCAATTCTCTTGTTCACTGAAGCCTGATCATAACTTCAGCTTTCCAAATCTCTGCTCAGTATTCTTTCCCATAAGCCTTTGTACTTCTCTATAAGGGGAAAGACACATGGAGAAATTCACTAAAACAGAGGTTTTTCCAGGTGTTCGGAACTCCCTGGTTTACAAACAAGAAAATTATGAGCTAACCAGGAAAAAGTTAAATGAAAAAAGTACACACACACATACATGCATATATACACATATATATTATATACACACATATATACACATATATATTATATACACACATATATACATATAAATGTATATATATGCATGTATGTGTGTGTACTTTTTTCATTGTATATACATATATATGTATATATGCATGTATGTGTGTGTGGAGTTCAATATGTGAATGATCCAGATTTCCTGGGATCCATGAAAATTCAATCACAATCACCTTGAGAGTGGAAAGAAACTAAAACAAAGCAGAGAGGGGAGCAATATAGTGCCTGAGAGAGATCTAAAGGATTAAAAAAAAAAGGATTAAAAAAAAAAAAGGATTAAAAAAAAAAAAAGATCAAACATGGATCACTTGACCAGGAGTCATACTCACTTGCAATTTACTTACTCAAAGTCTGTTTTCTCACTCGACTTAAAGCATCTATCTGACCTACTGCTGTATGCTCAGAACCTTCTATAACAGTAGGCATATAACAGGCATTTAATAAATATGTATCAATTAAATTAAGTACCTCTGTGAGTACATGCTTAGTGAATGAGCCATTCTGGGAGGAGAGGGCATGCTAACCAACCCAGTCAATTTGTAAGAAGTGTGGTGTGATCAATGGAAACCAGGAAATGTCTTACCTCTTTGTTCTCATAGCTCTCCACAGCAAAATCATTTTTAACCACAACATATCTTTCTTTCCATTTCTTTATGTCTTCAGTAAACTGTGATAGCTCTGCTTCATATAAAATAGTTCCAGGCTCCAGTGGTGGCTTAAAAAAGATGAATATAATGAATTGTCACAGCAAAAGGTAATATGCCAGGCTACCACTGAACCTATCCAGGGTATTTTAAGGAAGATTTTAGGAAACTATCTTGGGCTGAGATTCTGTTGCCTTCTTCCTCTCCTTCTACATGTTCCTTTCCTGCTCCCCTGACTAAATGCAAATATTTGTTTTATTGACCTTTTCAACAATTTCCATTTCCCTCCATTATGCTACAGTGACAGAAGCATACATAGAAAGGACTACAGTAATAAGGTGTGTCTTGCATGCTTACACTTCATAAATCCTTGGAGAACATGGTAGGGCAGAGAAGGAGTCAGGGAAGTACAGATTTATAGACATCTATGCTAACACTCTAAAGGTGCCTTAGCGTTAAATTCTATTTAAAAAAGGAAAATGAGTAGGCAACCCCCTTACCACAGCCAGTGCTCAGTGGTTGTTTCAGACCTCAAATTTACAGGGGTCCAGTCTATGACCATTAACCCATTCCTTGGGGAGACCATGGTTGCTCTCTGACTAAAGAACAAGTAGATAAATCAGTAAACATCATTTCCACCTCTTCTTTTGAAAAATGTAAGTTCTTCTCATTAATCTGGTGATGTATGTGCTGAAGGGGGGGCATCTCCCTTAGATTCCTACCTAGGTCTCCTACTGCACTAAAGGGAAAATTGTTATCTTGTGCACACTGCAATTCACATGTAATCTCATGATACAGGAATGAGCTCCTCATCTTCACATGTTACTGAACTGACATCTATTTTCCCTTGTGGAAAAAAACAGTGCCATGAGATACTCAGCTTGCTGCTTTCAGGAAAATCTCACAATCATACAGTGAAGACATATGTTAATACTTTTAAGGATGATCTAAAGAATAAATTTCACTCCCTCCTGAGTACCAGGGCTTCCTACTCTGCCCTGAGAGATATTGGGGCAGCTGATTATCTTACTCATTAAAAGGTAAGGCAGTACCTCCCTCTTCGCTTTCTATGAAACTAAAACCACATATAAGCTGAGCACTTCTTCAACTTTGGACACTAAAATCAACTAATACACTTGTTTAAAATGTGATATCACCCTAGACTTACTGTGTCAAAGTGACTGGGGGTGTGGACCAGAATATACAGTTTAACAAGCCCTCTAAATTCTGAAAATTATTATTTTGTGAGAATAAAAATCAATGATCCTGAAACACCCAGCCTGCAAAATCTTTGGGTCAACTTACTATCCTATCAGTACTGATAGATCCATTTCTCATTCCCTCCTTCTTGAAATCCCTTCTTTGTTTGGCTTCTGGTACCAAACAAATTACACTCTCTAGATTCTTTTCCTATTCCAGAGGCTTTTTCTTCTCAGTCCATCTTGCTATATCCTTCTCCTTTTTCTAATCTCCAAAGGTAGGGGTATAATTTTCTTTCTCTCTATGCACTCTTCTTTGACAGTCTCCAATCATTTTAATGCCAGTTAGAAGCCAGTGTCAAAATTTCTATTCTCTGGTCTCTGCTTCTCCACTGAGCTCCTGATTCAAATAATCATATCCCCACAGGTGTATGTCAAATACAGAACTCGAACTTAACATGGCCAGGACTCACCCATCTAGGTGAGAAAAGGGCAACTACACCCAATTATTTGCTCAGGCTAAAAACCATAAACTCACCACTGTCTTCCCTCTTCTCTTATCTCCTACCCAATCCATTGGCAAATTCTGTCATTTTTATCCCAAATACACCTCACAATGGTTACCACCACCTTTTTCCAGTCTGGCATCCTCCTTTTCTTGGACTGTTCATGTCTTCCCCAGACTCTACTGTCCCATCCCATAGTCTATTCTCTATAGAGAGGCCAGAAAATTCACTTAACATTAAATTCTCTGCAGACAAGACACCCAATAACTTCCTATCAAACTTAAAATCAAAACTCTTATTGGTCCACAGGCCTGATGTGATCTAGTCTCTATCTGTTTTGCAAGTATATCTTCACTCTCGTCTTTAGCTCACAATGTTAGCAGCTGTGCTTAAGACTACCCCCAAGGTCTTTGAACTAGCTGTTCTGTTTGCCTGGAATACTCTTCCCATGGATATGCCTACAGCTTACACTTATCTCACTGCAATTTCAGTTCAAATGTTACTGGCACAGAGAGCATCTCTGAACATCTTCTCTGCACAAACTCCTGTTGCACTTTTCTTTGCAGTATTTAGTATCACCTCATAATCTGTTTGCTTATTGCCTGCCTCCTGCATTTGATTTTTCATGAATTTATTTATTTTCTTGCAATGTTAATTTTTTTTCAATAAATTTATTTATTTTGCCTCCTATTTTTGAGTATAAACAAAGAGGCAGAGAATCTGTCTTATCCTCCAGTTCTCAGAATAGGCTTTAGTATGAAATAGACACCTAAAGAAACTTGTCGAAGCTGTGGAGAACTACAGCAAAGGAGAGAGGTTAGGAGACTGATTAATTATCACTAAAATTACCTTAATCCGAGGCACTGAAATTTTGACTTTTTTTTAAAGAAATGCACTGCAGCAACTCAAATTCCCTGATCTCCAGCATTAATGTGGTAAAAATTGATACCATACTAGTTTTCATTATGTATGGACTGTACCATCAACAAGAAACCATTTCCAGGCAAATAGAGTTTTTGAGTATGAAATGATTTGAGAGATTTTAAAACTGACAAACTATTATTTATTATTATTTATTTCAGGAATATTATGAGTTATAAAGCTTTCTTCTATGGGAGATATATGTAAGCCAAATATCTGTGATTACCTTGGTCTTCAAAAGCTGTGAGGTTGAATCCCGGTGCTGCTCCACCTCATTTCGCACATGGTTGCAGAAAGCCACAGTGTACTGGCGACTGTAGTAGGGACTGAAGTTTTTAATAGCAGCCTCAGTTTTCCCTGAAAAAAGTACAGAAAACCAAAGTTAGAAATATAGCACTTCTCACAAATAGACACTTATCTACATAATTCTAAAGATACCCTCTTATCTCCCAAGTACTGTTATTGCTCACAGATTTGTGCCAAGCCACTTTACCTAAGAACTTCTATATCTGTTGCACAGGCCTCTATCTCTCCCTCCACTTCTGGCATCATCCTAAAAAATGTCAGCATCCTTAAGAACTTTTCTCAGTAACCAACAGAACTATTCTTTATTTTATTTTAAGTCAGTAACCTATGACCATAAACTCAATGATTCTTCTGGTCTTTCTACAACTACCATTCTACCTCTCCTGTTCCCACTGCTGCCTGTTCTTCCGCCCCCTCCCCTCCCTGTCAGTCACCTTTTCCTACTCTACAATAATCTGGGGTCCATCATTGTCATAGCACACACATGCCACCACTGCCCTACAGATCCTGGAGGTGCCACCTGAAACCCTGTAGCTCCATAGCCCTAGACAAAACCAATAAACTGTGTCTTCAAATTCTGCTTCTAGTTTAAATGATCTGTGTGTGCAATTCAAAGCATTAGATAATTAATAAAGGGGCCAATTTTGGTTTCAGAGTCTAGAAATCAGAGCTCTGGTCCCAGTTCTAGTGATACAGAAATCAGCCGTATGACCTCAGTCAAGTCATTCACTCTTTCTATGCTCCCAGCTACCTAAACCACACTTGACTTGAAATCTGAAAACATTAATTCAAAAGGACACATGTACATGAATGTTCATTGCAGCCCTGTTTACAATTGCCAAGAATTGGAAACAAACCAAATGCCCCCAAACAGATGATTGGCTAAAAAAAAAATGTGATACATATACATAATGGAATACTACGCATCCATCAAGGAGGACAAACACATGTCATTTGCAGCAACCTGGATGGAACTAGAAAGACTCATATTAGCAGAAATAAGTCAAAAAGAAAAAGAGAAGTACAGGATGGTCTCACTTATATGATGGATACAGGGAAAAACAAACAAATAAAAAAGAATTAAAACAACCAATGGGACTGAACCATGGAGCGAGAGAGGAGGAGGGGGAAGAAGGTGGGGGAGGTGAAGAGCACAAAAGATCAGGATGGTTAACAAGTGTTAGTGAAGTGGGGAAGCCCTGGGGTACACAATAATGAACTAATGTAATATAAATATATATATACATATATATGCAAAAAAAAACCCACCCAAAAACATTTACCAGATATCAGAAGAGACCAACGGGCCAAACAACGAACAATGGAACATCAACTTAACCAACCAACAAATCGCAGAAAAATGGGAGATGGAGTGACTGGAGGGGGATACGGAGCGGGGAGGAGGGATCAATTAATGCATAAATGTGACAAATCAATAAAATGAATTTTTCAAATAAAAAAAATAAGAAAGAAAATAAAATAGGACCATGGAAATGCTGTTGCTTTAAGATAATGACTAGCAACTATAACATAGGGTCTTTTGGGGCCAGCAGAAAATAAAGCTGGGAATCAATCACATCAGCCAGAGGTGGCAGCAGGGGGGAGTTGAGGGCTTGAGATGAAGAGAGAGAGGGAGCCAGGCACTGGGAATATTCTTGAGCTTTCCAACCTGTTTTTGACTTGAGAGAGCAGGTAAGTTTCAATGAAGGGAAAGGAGATAGAAAAAATAGGGGAGGAAAGGCAAAGGAAGATTCTGTAGCTGATTAGAAATCTTCACAACCTTCCAAATACAGAGGTTCACTGACTGCTTACAGACTTAGTGCTTAGAGTAAGATGGTAGTTCATGAAAAAATAAAACCAATCTATCCCAAAACATTTTATACTTTTATGTGAACTTGGAATCATTTGTTTTCAAATTTGATTTTATAGTCAATAGGAACATTAAAATATAACATACTGGTAAGAGTTGTTTAAAGCTATAGTAGCTGTAAAATTTAAAAAAAAAAGTGACAAACTACAACCACACAGAATTATGCAATACAATAAACTTGAATCCATGACTGCCAGTTTCTGTACCCCCAAACTACCCACAGTCAGTGGGTATTCTCTATAGATGGAGATATTTTTGTGCAAGCATTTAGGACTAGTGATATATATGTTATAAAGGGGAATTCTTCCTTCTCCCCTCTAAAATATGGCATTTGCTAATTACACTTTTCTGCTTTTATAATTATTACTCATAAGATGTTTTGAGAACCACTAATAATAGGTACTGTAGCAATACAAATAAAAATTCTTATAATTTGAATCAGGCATGGTTTTGCTTACTCTATGAGTTTATGCTATTACTATTAATCAGTATGGCATAAATGTTAATATTTAGCTTTATAACTATCTAATTTGTCATTATTTTCATTGGTTTTTAGAAGGTGCATAAGTAATAAAATTCTACCTACTTCTCTTTACTTTTCTTACAAAGGAATGGGACAGCTTTGAGAATTTCCATAATGAGAATGAGTCTCGTCTCACTGAAACATACAAGTGACTATAAAATTTGTCTTTGAAGGTCCAGTAATAGTGTTTTGCTTAGCAGAAAAGCAGCTATTAAGTCTGATGTTAACTTGTGCCCTCTTGCTTGTTTTAAATAAAAAGAGGTGGATGTCATTTTATGATGAGCTTTACAAACCTTTGCAACTTGATTTTCTGCCACATCCCTACGTCTACCTCTAAAACACCCTTCTTCTACTGAGGAGCTATAGTAAACACTCCAAATATATGAGGAAAATGCCTATGTGATTTGACTCTGCATGTATCATTCACCAGGCAACATTTATTAAAAAAAACGGAACTAGAGAATTCTTGGATAATTAACCTAATCACTGGTTTAAAACATGAATAAAACAACTAACAACATCAGAAATTTTAGGAGCAATTCTAAAGCAATTCCCAAGATACATTTAGATTTTAAATTAATCATATATTAACCTGAATAAAGGAACTCAATGTAGGGACTGAATCAGAGTGAGGCTTCATGTTGGGGCAAAATACCACCATGGTTAGGAGAATGAATGCTGAAGTCAAACAACAGGGATTTAAAAAAAAAAAAACAAAACCCAGGAATTTGAGTCCCATCTCTGCTACTGGACAGCAATAAGAGCTCATGTGAGTTACTTCTTGGTTTATACCATACTAGCCTATTAAAAAGTAAACTACTTGAATTCAAACAGGCTGAAAATTCCAACACTATCATTTTTAACTCCTTGTTCCTCACTTCTATATCCAATAATCAGATCTTGTCACTTCCACGACATTTCTTGAATTCCTTTCCCCAGCATTCCTTTCCTCCTTATCTCTTGACCACATCCTCAAAGTCCATTATTTGGTCCTATCTCAGTGGAGCAAAGGCACTCAGAGTCTTCAGCTCAAGAAGAAAAATGAACAAAAAAGTCAAAGCCAGAATGGCAGTGGGGAGCTCTGAAGTCAGTAGACACATCCTAGAAGATTCTGGAAAATAAGCCAAGCTTGTTTGTGTGGCAAAGTAAGGTTCTGGACACTGCAAAGTGAGTCCAGGCTAATGGAGTCAAACAGGAGAGGCAGAATCCACATTGGCAACCATGGTTCCACTGAAGAGAAAACTGGCAAAAATCACCAAGCATAGATGTTAAGAGTTGGGTGTGTCCTTAACAACAACAACTTGCCATTGATGTTCCAGGGAACTCTTTGGAAAGCCATAAGAAGCACACTTCATAGTCACAGAGGCACAGTCCTCTGGTTCTTGGTCTGACAAGTTTCTACAAGACCATGTCACTTTCTTCATAAAAACTGTCAGCCATTCCCCATCACCAAGAGTGCTAACCACTTAACCTACTACCAAAGGACAAGTGTTCTTGCCCTAACCTACTGTGTTTCCAACTCTCCAGCTCAAACTAAACCTTGTCCCCTATATATGCCCACACTTTCATCATATTTTCTCCCACTAAATGCCCTGCCAGTCATGTTCAGACATTCAAACACACATGGTAACACCAATCCCTGAAGATCCTTTATTGGCTATCCCAACTGAAAATAATTTTGCCTTTTGCAGTCTCCCAAAACTGTGCATGACTTTGATTTTAGTTGTCTAAATAAAGTTTATCCTTTAAGGACATACTATAATTATATACTTTGCAAATATTTGTTGAATGAGTGAAAGAATAGGTAAGTAAATATTTAAGAGTAAAGCAAGCAAATTACAATGCTCCCTAATTGTCAAACCCATGTCAATGCCCCAAATAAGGAGAAAGGTACTGTTCTTAGCTTTAATAGTCATTGCTAAAACTGAGGCAGGGTAGTGATGCAGTTAAAAATTGTATAGGTGCCAAAATGCCCTGGTGGGTGGAATCTGAGAGAAAGAGTCTGTGAGAGAAAATGGGAAGTGGGAAAATGGGGGATAAAGGAAGCAGCAAGGGGCGAGGGAGGAGAAGAGAGAAGAGACGAGAATGGTGTGCTGATAGAATTAGGCCCATGTAGCCTAGCTGGGGGAAGCCCCCTGGAAGACTGAGCTGGTGGTGGTGAGGAGTCATGGTGGGAGCGTGGCCAGCAGAGATGTAGCCAGCATGGAGTTGGATGCCAGAATGGCAGGCCGAGGTTGACCAGGAGCTACTGAGGGCAGGCCTGGTGGATTTGACCAGATGCCACTGAAGGTGGGCCTGGTAAAGGAAGTGTATGGAGTTGCAGCAAGGTGGCAGGTTTGGAAAGCTGATTTGTGCATTAGCAATTGTGGAAGAAATTTGAAGGGCCTTGGAGAAATGGAGCAGCTCAGAATACTGGAGAGAGAAGAAGCAAAGAGAAAACGCTGGAGAAGGACTGGAAATTGCAGGGTGCCTGCAGGTTTGGAGGGGCGCCGTTTTGGACATATGTTTGGGACTTTCAGACTAAACAGTACTTGGGGTGAAATAACTGGCCACTTGTAGTATTAAGGACTTTTCATTTTCCTGGTTAATTTCCCTTGTTAATAAGACCCTGTTGTTTAAATTGCTTTGTGACTTTTGCAACTGTGACAATTAATTTGGGAGAACAAAAGTTGCTCTAGAAAACATTCTTAATACTTATGAGACAGAATGTAAATACACTGTTCTCCTCAAAGTTTCTCATATTTTAAAAATGTAAGCATCCTAGCTGGGTGCAGAAGTGCACGCCTATAATCCCAGCACTTGTGAGGCTGAAGTTAAGAATCACTTGAGTCCGTGGGTTCAAGACTTCCCCGGGCAACATAGTGAGACCTAGTCTCTAAAAAAAATAAAATGTAAACATCCTGATGAATTATAACAACTATAGTCCTATAATCTCAGGTTTCTAAGCATGATCACCACACTTTAAGGTGGAGAAAGTAGAAATCCCAATTCACAGTACAAAGGTGCAAAAATCTAATTACACAGAATAGCATCCAAGTTCTGCCTTTCTTCTAGTAAATGCCTTAGAGAATGGAGATAAATTAGATTTTTCATAATTGATTTAAATAGTGCATTTTAATTTTTTATAGCACATTTATAATTAGAGTTTGAGAGTAGGTTTTGTAACAGACCCTACTGAGAAAAGTCAAAATTCTTCATGGACTTCAGGTCCCTGCATCCTACTGAGTAAAAATTCTATTTTGAGTTAAAAATAACAGACATATTCATCAACTCATGTTCTCTGTGACTTATTTCAGATAGCAATTCACAGAAGGGAAGCACACAAGCACCAAAGCTCTCAAGAGCTTATATTAAATATATCAAATACCAGGACCCTCCCCCCACTCAGAAAACATCTGGTTGGAAAACAGAGAGCTTAGGGAGAAACAATAGAACATTATCCTTTCAAAATTCATATTCACAGTGATCCAAAATTCTAAGCTTGGAGTGTACTTACCCTGGGGCTCTTAGAGACCTGCCATTTTCCCAGTCCCTGCTCCAAAGACTCAGTATCTTTACAATGGTCACCAAGCTTGATTCATGAAGGATGCACAGTGAATCCACATTTATTTGTATGCTACCAATGGAGGCAGGCTGTAGCTCCAATGTGTGAGCAAGAGCAAAAACATTTTCTATGAATGATCACAACCACTAAAATAAAGAAAGGATCCTATCTACACAATTTGATAGTATAATACTTCACTGGTTAATACAATTAAAAGAGAAATGGAGGCAGTAAGGAAGGGGAAAACATGAACACTTTATAAATTACAATTCACATTACTTATACTATGAAAATAAAGAAAAAAAAACAATAAAACACTGTGCACAGCTCTTCCACACAACAGTTTCCTAGAACTATGGAACCTCAAACCATCACCCCCCCCCCTTTTATTTTAGGGGAAGAAACTAAAAGTATTGTTAGAAAAATATAGATGCCAGTACATTTATGCACACACATCTGTCTTTGGTCATAATTAGCTGGAGCTTAACTTTAAATTTTCTTCCATTCCATTTGGAAAAAGTGCTTGGAAAGTTTCAAGATTATTTTGCCATTACCTCACAGCATGTCTCCAATTTTCTCATGACACATCTGATGAAAATAAATCTTGTTTATTTTGCCACTTCTCTAAGCTGCCTAATGTTCCCCAAGGAAGCTGCAGACTGGGTGTCTTTTCCTTTACAAAACCAACAGATGAGTGCAAAAAAGAAAATTAAAGCAATCTGACACAGTTACTTCGTCAGAAAGCATCACGAGTATTATGAATTCAGGAGGAATCATTATTTTTACTCACCAGACAGCCTTTTACTGGCTTTGAAGAAAATATATCACGGAAACCCAGAAGCTGAAATAATAAGCTACCCTTTGCTCTTTGTGAGTCCAGTTAGAGTGACATTTTTTTTCTCCAGATATTTTACTGGCAGCCCTCAGATTATTCCAAAATTTGGAAAATAGTCTTTGCTTAGACATCACAACAACCATGCAAATGAGCCCAACATGTACAGGAAAAGAAATAGGCCAGGACTTAAAATAAACCAGGCAACCAGCCTAGGAATTTTGCTAAGTGATTCCCCTTCCAAACAAAATAGGTTCTAGGGTCTCCTGTAGGGTTCTTTTTTACTTTGCCATCTAAGTCCTTTCCCCCTCCCCACCTCATTTTATTTCACTTTTTGTCTCTACACACAGGAATACATTTGTCTGAAAATTTTTTAAATTTTCTATTTCTCCTATCTTAAGAATCTATGCCATTATTTTAAAAATAAAATGCATTTCTAGAGAACTGTGTTTGGGCTCAGGTATGTTTTTGTTTTATTCGTCTGGGATATGGTTGACAATAAAAAGGAGCAAACTTGGCCAAAAAATGAGAGATGGCACTGCCAGGCTTGAGAGGGAGGGTCCAGGAAAGAATTCATAATCTATCCAATATTTCTGGAGGCCATCTCACTTTCTCAGACTGTTTACATGGCAGATAAAGTACTCATTAGTGAAAATTATTTTCACATGCTCTAACTTATCCTCACAAGAATTAAAGATCTGCCCATATGGTTCTGACTCCTATTCACTTGATTCTGTCAGGCACTGTATCTCAGAATCAAGTTTCTTGGTCCCAGTTCAAACATCCCCAAATCATAAAATCTGACCTAACACAGTTGAAAGTACAGTTCATCACAAAGTCAAATTTTGCTTTTTTGACAACCTAATGATTGCCAGTTACTTGATCAGTTAATCATTAAATTTAAAAATTCTGAGTAATTTACACTATTGAAAAGTTATCCAAAACTACTGAGTGCAGTGCTCCAAAAACAGAACCAGAAAAAAAAATACAAAGGGAAAAAATACCCCAAGTTCCAGTAGTAGTAATTATATCCATAGTACCAGTTTCTTTAAGGTCAAACCTTTTCTACAGAAACCATGCTTTTATAAATTAAATTCACATAGCACTTAATGTATGTGCTAGCATAGCACAAGATTAGCTTTGCTTGGAATTCAAACCTCACCAGTGAGAGCCACTTACCTCCAACTAGTTAATCTTTGCACCAAGGGGACCATATATGAAACAGAATTGTAAATAACTGACTACAGTCTACAACACAGCTAAAAAAGAAACTTGCCGATGCCAGTCACATTCCATCTTCCTCATACCGATGAGATCAAAGATTATAGACTTCTAGAGCTGGAATGGGACCCATATGTCATCTCCAACCCATATGACATAGGGATAAGACTCTATGTCAGCTTTAAGGAAACCTTTACTATTTTCAGATCAGGAAATTAATTGGTCACAGTCACAAAACTAGTCATAACAGAACATTTATGAAAATATATCTGTACTGGTATTTCTGAAAGAGCTTTTCTCTCTTCTAATGGTACATGAATTTTTATAGTGGAATTCATAATCAAAAGAAATACATTTTTTAAATGGAGGAATATAAGTTTTCCTTGGCAATATAAATTCCATTGTCAAGATGTTTTGTGACATAACCTTAAACTTGGGTAAAACGGTGTGATGGTTATTTGCCTCAACTTTACTGGGCCATGGAGTGCCCAGATATTATTCTCGATGTGTCTGTAAGGATAATTCTGGATGAAGCTAATACTTGAGTCAACAGACTGAATATTGAAGACTGTCCTTCCCAGTGTGGATAGGCCTCATCCAATTGCAGGACTGAAGCAAAGAACTCCTCCTGCCTGACTGACTAGAGTTGGGATATTTTTCATTCTGGTCTTCAGATTTGAATTAAAGCTTTGGACTAGAGACTTGGGTTTCTAGTCTGCCAACTTT
Source organism: Uropsilus gracilis (assembly GCA_004024945.1). NCBI lineage: Eukaryota > Metazoa > Chordata > Mammalia > Eulipotyphla > Talpidae > Uropsilus > Uropsilus gracilis. The sequence continues at coordinate 36,831 of PVHY01014117.1, forward strand.
TAAGTTGAAACTATATTATACACTCTCCTGCTGATCTAATATCCTGAGAGTAGTTGGACTCCATAATAACATGAGCCAATCCTTTAAAAAAAAATGTCTCTCTCCTTCTATGTCTCTACCTCCTCTCCCGCCCTCATCCCCCTACCCCTACCTCCTACCCCTCTTTGTTGGGAGAACCCTGACTAATACAGATATAACATAATCAAATGAACTACATTATTGAGTTCCAATAATTATCACTTTCCTTAATGCATATTAAAATGTTGAATCAATAACAAGTTAAAAGCAATGCAAATGTCTACTGCGTCAGTGTAATGAGTTCTAAATTTATCAGCAGAATCAGTATGCCAAAGTACTTCAGAATACATTCTGAAATACATAGAATCTCTACTTAAAACATTCCATAAAGTGATTTATGGAAAACAGTAAAAACATTTGGCTGAATTTCATCCCAACAGACAGAATTTGACAGCAAGAAGGCAGAAACCCAGGGAAGCTCTGGGACAGGGGAAACAAACTTCTGGGTCCCCTTAATCTCATTCAGGTGCTCCAATTAAGTAACATCACTGTCTAAATGAAAGTTTAGGCCTTTACCGGCTAATCCCATAAAGCTTCCTGGGAAAGGCACTAATTACATATATTTTCTTATCCACTGATTATTAATCTGTTTTGAACAAAATCAAGGTTAAAAGGTACTGCTAAGGGCCAGCTCTATCATGTACATGTTTTTTTGTAATATCTTGAACAAAGTTCTCTGCTTTTTTTCTCTATATCCTACTTTATATGAATCGAGAAACATATGTTGAATTATATACCACTGATTACATGGGTTTGCTCTATGTATTTACTTTTACCATGCACTTTATTAAACATATGGAACTGTAATGTGAATAAAATGTATTACCATTATTCAGCTAAATAAAATCTTAACATAGGTGCCTCAAAAAATTTTTAAACAAAATATTACAACTCATTCATAGCCCCCTCTACCCTGTCCTACATCACTGCTAGGAACCACTGTGCTCAATATGATATTTATTTCTGCAACACTCTTACAGCATATGTATGTATCCATTAATATTAAAAACAATGTTGTGCATATTTTCAAACTTGAGCCTCCCTGTCATTCTGTAGCTTGCTTTTTTTCATCCATATTATTATAGGTAGGAAGATAGATAGATTTGTCCCTGTATTTGAATGGACTGTTTTTGAGGTCTCTAGGCTGCTCCATCAGTCTCTGTCCCATCAGTACCATCCTGTCTTAATTATTTTAATATTATAATCATTTCTGATACGTGGGTAATAAAGTCCACTTTTTGGTTCTTTTTCAAATTGTCTTAAACATGCTTCTTCCACATGAGTCTAGGGTGAATTTGTCAACTCTGGTGGAAAAACAATATTGGATTATTGATTAACAATGAATTTGTAATTATTATAAGACAGCTTTACATTGGGCTGCTAGCCCAGACAATACAAATGTGCAAAGAAAAGATCCCCTTCCTCAGGATAGATACAGCCAGACTCACATGAACAGAGAAAGACAACAGACTAGAATTTAGGCTTTCCTTGCTGCTCCTTGATTAGGAGTCTCCTGCTGTAAATGTCCTGGAACACTGAGAACAGAAGTTTTGTTCACAATGATTAGCAAAGCATATCTCATTTATTCAAGTCTCCTTTAATGTTCTTAAATAAAGTTCTGCTATTCTCATTCATATTTTTACATATTGTTGTTAAACTTATTCCTAAATCCCAATTTCATACAAAGATTATAAATGAAAGCTTTTTTCTTTTATATTTCTAATTATTTATTTCTAGTTCTTAACTCTGTTTTTTTTTTTATATCTAGCAACAAGGGAGGGAGAGTGAGAGGGAAATCAGGGGAGAGATGAGCACAAAAGTTCAAGATAGAACCTCAGGGTACGGATGATGTTATATATATATATATGTAATCAAAAAAAATAAACTTTAATAATAAAAATAGACTCTCTAAATTAACTTACCTTTAAGTTATTTTAGGTTTGCTATGTACTTAATCATGTACTTCAAAGTTTAAAATTTTTCATTCATATCACACAGTCACACACTGGTGTTTATTAAATTCAACATGAATAGCTGGGCATGGTGGTGCACGCCTGTAATCCCAGCTACATGGGAAGCTGAGGCAGGGGATTGCTTGAGTCTGTGATACCACGGGCAACAGTAGCCTGCGGTTCCACGGGCAAAAATAGCAAGACCTAGACTCAAAAAAAAAAAAAAGAAGAGGCTTGTCTAATGGCAGTGGCCCCACAGCAAAGCCCCAAGGGAGGAGACCTACCATCAGCTGAGGGCTGTCCCTTCGAGGATCTGCTCTTCCAAAATATAAGGGGGAGTCATGCCCCCAAAGCCAAAGACCTGAAGCATGACTGAAGGAGCAACAAAACGTGGCACTAACTGCGGAGATGAGACCCACCAAGACCAAAGGTGCTCCAAAAGCAGTACAGGAATGATAAACAGCACGTTCTACCAAGTCCGGGGAAACCGCACCCTCACCAAGG